>OZ010655.1:82230613-82468113 GCA_963932375.1 Phania funesta | reverse complement strand
ATAATAATTATAAATAAAATATAATAACTTACATGCCACGGGGCACCTGGAGGTTTAGTGGATAATTTGTACAAAGTCCAAGCATTATAGGCCTGGAAGGAATACCCCACAAATAGGAAAGGCAATAGAAAACTCAATCCTTTCCACATCCAGGAGTGAAAACCTTCAATCGTAATGTCCATGTTATGACGTTCACCCAAGGCTTTTAAACGATACAGTAAGCCCTTTTGATAACCAAACTGCAAATATTGGACCATGCCTTAAGAAAATAGTAATGAACTTTATTTAAATTTAAACTTATTTAAAACATAAAACTACAACTTACTTATGTAAGCATTGAAATACATAAATTGAGTTCTAAATAGCTGCCAATGTTCACCCTGAGGCCATATCAATAACACACCTGCTGCTACAGTCGAAATAAAATGATGGGCCCGCCACCATCCCTTGATACGCGAGCCATTTACTTTTAAAATCGATTCACGGATAGTTAAGGTACAATAATACCAAACCAATAAGAAAATGTATGATAACTCTAGGGCCCTTAAGAAATATATGCAAACATTTTAAATAAATCTATTTAGGTTGGGATATTTTGTCTCACACCTATAATTAAATATCAAATTAAGAAATGCCATCAATAGACCAATAACATTCAGTATCAATTTGAATTTTTCATATTCATCTTTGTAGCGGACTTTATCGTTTCTGTTAAGTATGGATACATTGACATCACCCAAAATTATCTGTTTAATAGTTAAATGAAATTATTAGTTACCCATTTTACTTCCAATAAAAGTTGTCTGCTTTAACTTACCCGAAGATAACGTCCTGATTTTGCAGGTAATGATTGCTCAATTTCATATAGCTGCGCTTTACGCTTTAGGGTATTTTTATGCAATTCATCAACTTTTACTTTGTCTTCGGGTGATTTAATATTTTTAAATCTAAAAAAAATTAAACAAATCCAATTAACAAACTTCACTTAAAAAATACAATTCAAAACTTATAAAGTTTAATATTTGTTAAATATGCATGAACTCGTTACGAGTATCACTATTCTAACGGTGATGATTAAATATAATGAGTCCTTGGAGACGTCGCCCAGTGCTCTGTTCTCATATAAAGGTATACAAATATATGTGGTTGCCGCAGATTTTAAATTTGGAAATAAAACACTTTAATGAAAGATAAAATAAATTTGTATCAGGGACCCTCCCACTTCCACATATGTACAAAAATTAAAGTGTTATTTTAGCTACAGGAATGCATGGAAAATTACAAAAATTTGTATTTGTGATACACGTACATATTTCCCAAATTTCAATGTAATAGCAACAAGGACACTATGCCTGTGATATGTTCTTCATATTAAAATGCTATAGCAAAAAATAATCGATTGTAATGGAACTTGCTACGCTAATTGATATTCACTAGCCACGCATTATTGTTAATATTAATTACAGTAAAATCCCGTTAATTCGTACTTGCAAAAGTTTTCGTAATAACGAAATTTTGATTTAACCAAGTTGAAAAAAGGAATTAACGGATTTTTTGAAGTTATTTATTAGAATCATATTATGTTGTGTGATGGAGCTTTATGCGCGCCTTTTTCGCCATTTCTACACCACACTCTCTTTTTTTTCACCCACAAAAAGTTAACGGTAAATGTAGCAGTAGCTGCCTACCATGATTGCGTAACTTGACTTCGAACATAGTTTTAGTGCTTTTTACTACGAATTGTAGGATTATCACCCCGAACTACAAAAGTTCACACAGACTTTGTATTAAAAAAAATGGAATCCGAATTAGCTAGGGGACTAACATGTATCCAATTTTTACGAATTAAAGCGATTTTTTTCAAGGGATCAAATGTTTGTTATTATTGAAATCTTATAAACGGAGTACGGAGTACTCTACTGTATTAAAAAAGAAAAAATTACTTAAAATGTGTTTGATTTAAATGGTTTTGAAGAAAATATACAAAAATAGAGGGTACATAAAATGTTGACTTAAGAGCTGGCACAATGAGCCACTCCATCAAATAAGAAATATTATAACATAAAGTGTTTTGCTTTTGCAAATTACAGAAAATTACTCTAAAATTAAAAGATATAACTTTTTTAAACGAATTATGTGTTTGCGAAATAAAATAAAATGGGAGGGTTCCCCGGTAGACTAGTAAGTAGTGTGTTAGCCTAGCAGTCTAGGGGTCGTAGGTATAATTCCCACTCTGGTCTGTTTCACTACGATTGAATGTCTATTTCACTATGCTCGTTTGTTTAAGTTAGAATATAATTTGTAATGGTATTTTTTAGAATTTTTTCTGACTTAAGGCCCTAAGAAATCTTTTCCACCAATAAGTTTTTAAATCAAACAGATTTAAGGCGATATGTATGAATTTAAAGATTTTTTCCAAATAATTTAAAAAAGAAATGTAAAAATTTTTGAACATGTTTTCAATCAAAAATGCCGCCAAGATATGTTAACGAACGTCTCAAATAATATTCTTCTTCTTTACATTACATGCATACATTTGTGACTCATTTCGATCACTGATTTTTGTTTTAAATTGACCCAAGCGGAACAGTTTCCACAAAGGAGTTACTAAGCCAGCATATATTATTTGAAGTGATTCCATAAACATTACTGTTAAATTTGATTCGAAACGAATTTCATTCAAGTTTGTGCGAGTTGTTTTCAAAAAATGTTCTTTCGAATCGAAATATCGGTTTTTAATTTCGAATTAGGACTTTTTATATTCAATTCAGGACATTCGTGGCATTAGCTAAACCCCAAGTGCTAAAATATATTTCAAATTAAGACTTTCTTCTTAAACATAGAAAATGATCAGCAAGAAAATATTAAAATTAATTGTACACAAAGCCTACCATACATTTTATGATGATTTACATACCTCATGAGTAATTTATTTTAATCCATTCGCAATTACCATTAAAAATTAAGTCAATTTTTCGCATATTTTTGCAGCTAAAAAAAGGTAAAATATCCCTCTTCTTTTAGTTGACAACATAAATAATTAAAAGCAAGCGGAAGAAAAAGTGCCAAGTCCATATTAATAATATAAAAGGCCTTGGACTTAGTTTGTTTCTTTTAATAGGTGTATAAATTGTTTAATACATTTTTTTACGAACTGCAAACGACTTTATAACAAATCCACTATCAACAAATTTCTTATCAAACCTAAAGAGAATTTAATATTTAACTTCAATCGAAATATTGGAAAGCAAGAATAGTAGGTAACAGAAATACATTTGTTTATTCCGAATCTAATATACCCTTCCAAACAGAAGGGTCTAAAGCATGATTTCGTTAATTATCTGGGGACTTTGGAAACTCGATGTTATTAAGTAGCACAAGCGAAAATGTGCTTAGTGCAATCATATAAATGAAGTGCTAAGCTGTCGCGCTGTTACGAATGTTGTATAAGTAACACTTGTTATATAAAACTCACTCCCGAGTATCATTTCAATCTGCATGAATTCCTTTTGAATTTACATGCAATTTTTTGAACTCTAGAAAACTTTCTAAGAAACCACATTTTTATCTAAAAAACTTTGGCTGATTAGATATTGTCAATTAAAAATTTATCAATTTAAATAAGTCTTAGACTAAAATTACAATACTTACTGTTTTAACGAAGCGCTTATTTGATTCATGCGATAACGTTGATGTTTTATCTCGTTGAAACATTTTTGCTGATGTGTATGCAATTGTTCCAGCAATTCAATGTATTTTCGATTGCAATCCTTCAATTAAATCCGAAATATCGTAGTGAGTTCATTATTAAAAAAAAATCTCAAAGCAACTTACTTCTAAATCTACAAATTCTCGATTTAATTCATCCCATTCATTTATTAAAGTATCTATGTTATTGTTAGTCATTTCAAAGCCTCTGTTGTTTGGAGTCGTTCAGGAACAAAATGCCTTTTAGCGGCTTTCTCCTTGTATGTTATACTCGGAGATTTGCAATATGATGAAAGCGAGGATGTGGGGTATTCTATAGAATATTCAAGGTAAACTTTTTAAATCATTTACGATATTTTCTCAAAAATAAAAAAATTTAACCTTGAGTGAAACAAAGTATTGGGTGGAGGAAAAAGTAAATTCCTTTTTTTTTTATTACATTATTTTAAGTTTTTAATTTGGTTAAACCATTACGAGTGGTGCCCCCATTATTTTATTAGACAATTATTTAAGACGAACCAGTGGCATTTCCTTTACTTTCGTCAAAATTGGCAAACATCACCAATATTTGTCCTGCAAAAGTGAATTTTTTTTTTTAACATAACTCACAGGTACCGATCGTAATAGTTGTAAGTCCGTAGTTGCAGTACGTATCAAATTCATTTTTACTTCTTCAAATTCTGATAGATCTTTTTAATTCCAAAAAAATTGGTAGTAGATTGGCTTGGTGTGTTAAAACCTAACTTAATTTCCAACTATATCTCTTGATAAACAGCTGTGACTAGAAAAAATCGATAAACTAATCATATGGTTAATCAAACTGAGAAATTATTAATAGAGAAATTACCTAATAGAGAAATAATAATTCAATAATTTTAAATGCCGAAATTCTTGGCTAGGAACTTGGCCTTCTTTTCCCATTTATGCTTTTGTGTTGATCTCAATTTACTTTATCCCCATCCTAATAATAACGAATATGTAATATAAACAAAACAACTAAATGACCAAATAAATGACCAAAAAAATATTAATGTAAAGCAATACGTCATGGGATTTAACACGATAATTAAAACTCTTGTTTTTTTATAAATCAGGTTGTTGCATCAACAAAAATATTTTGCTTTCATGATTTATGAAACTTGCCAATATTTATATAAATTGAAATAGGTAGATGTAAACAAATTCTTAGTTGATTCCAGATTTGTGAAGTATTTTTTTACGTTTATGTTCGGCTTGCCTTCTTCAATAATTTTGTCAGTAAACCCGTGCGCGCTTCTGTAATTTTAACTGCCACCGTGGAGACGAAACGAAAGTAACTGATTTTAAACTATTGCATTTAATTTTGATGTTGGAGAGTGAATTAGTAAAAAAAAAACAACAACTAATATTTGTATTATCCAGTACATTTCTTACTATGACGAGCATTTTTCTTGATTGCAATTAACACAATTTCTGTTCTTCTCATTTCCATATTTTTTCTTGATTAGATTAGTTTTATTATAGCCTTTGTACATAAGTACCCAACTACATATATACATAAGTATGTATGTATGCCCATAGAAGCGTTTCTAAAGGTTGCTGTAATTTTTATTTTGTTTTTCTCAAGTTGAAATGCTTTTGTCTTAAGAGGTAAAACAATAGAAGCAAACAATTTTTATTAGTTTTTATTACAGTAAGGAAGGCAGTTGCAAAAAACTGCAGCAGCTTGCACTTAAATAAAAGCTTATTTTTCGCAATGCACATTACCGTCACAACACGTATTTTTATTGTTACGCTGGATTTTTTACTAACGTCGTCATTTTCCCATTTTCTTTATTAAATTTATAATTTTGATGGGTGATGACACTATTTGGTTAGCTTAGCTTACCTTCCACACTCGAAACTAAACTTATTTTCTATATTTTTCTACAAAAGCCAGTGTAATATATTATTTGGTTCTTTCTAACACTTTAATAATTATTTTTATTGAAATAGAAAAATTTTGTTGATGTGATTTTTGAAAAATTTTACTAATATCTTGTAATTTTTATTGTGTACCGGTATAATTACTTAGGTGGAGAAAGAAAAAAAACTATTGTCAAAAAACACGCAGCTGTCTGTCATTGTTTGTATGGTGAATATAATTTGCTTGGCTTACACACTGGACATATTAAATGCTGCAGTGTTGTATTTCATTTGAGGTGAAAATTCTGGAGTTAACATGGCGTCTGGACTAGCCATAAATCTGTTCAGCTATCGCAAATTTTGCTGCTCCCACAGAAAATGGTTAGTCAAGACCGCCGCTGTTCATGGTCGCTTCATGTTCAAACATAGTTCGTACAACTCTGTCCTGCCATTACGCAAACAAAATACACAAAGAAAATAAAATGTATGTATTTGTGTGTGCGCTCGCCTGTAAACGCCCGTCTATAATTTTATAATTTTATAATAATAATTTTATTCACAATAACTTCTGAAAATATCTTAAATTTGTTTCTATTTTTAAATTAATTCTTCAGGTTTTATTCCTTACGCTTAGTGCGCATTTTTAAAGCCACATAAGCGGCGATTCGAAATATAAGTATCAGCAATATCAAACCCATATAATCAAAAGGCAAATTAGTTTCCGAAAAATTTAATGTCTCCAATATAACCTTGCCCGAAGTAGGGCAGGTGGTGTTGGTGGATGTACAGGTAATTTCGCCCGGTTGCACATCCGCCCATTGATTGATGAGCAAACCTTCGTTGGCATAACGGAACCAGGAGAAATACGACAACCATTTGAAATAAGCAGGCACTGATCCAGAATTTAAAAAGAAGCCACCAAACAATAGGAAAGGTATGGTCACAGGTGGACCCACCGACAATGCCATAGATGTAGAAGTACTGGCACAGGATATTAAATAACCAAAAGAGGTGGAAACATTGGCTACCAAAGTCACCAAAGCCAAAGCGCTAAGGAAGTGAAAAATTCCAGGTCGTAAACCAATCATAGGATATGCAATGGCGGTGAACAGAAAGGGAACCACTAAAAATAACGGCAATTCGGCTATAGTTTTCCCCAGGAAATAAGTATCACAACGATAGAGACGACTGCGTGTTTCACGCATAAAAACAGGCAATTCAGAGGTGAAGACCTGTAAAAGTGTAAAACAAATTATTAAATTAAGATCAATCACTTCCAGTTAAGATATTTAGGACTTACATTGATTACGGCAAATACATTTTGAAAAGTCATGTTAGTGAGGAAAAGAAATATGGCGCCATTGATGTTCATTACACCCACCTGGGTCATGGGTTGATTCAAGAATATCAAACCGATTAAAACAGCAACCATCTGAAGAAGGAAGAGAAACGTTTATGATGCTTTTAACTGCCTGCATAAATTTATAAAACTTGAAAGCAATAGTTTGAAATTAATATTAAGTTTAAATAATAATTAAATTAAAGAAAGCCTTAAATCTGTTGTAGGCCCAGCTTCTTTGTCGAGGTTACAAACTTCCATTTTTTTTATAAAAATAATTCTTGGGAATCAATATGTTGTTCGCATTAGCACTCTGAATTGCCACAACTAGGGACCGCTTGATAGGCTTCGTGACGTGGTGCACCAATCCGTAAAAACATAGCTTAAAGTCGTAACGAAAAGTAGGCAACTATTTCTCTACAATAAACTCTCTGTAAATGGGATTTAGGTAAACAGTAAGGCGTTGACACGAATGCTTCAAAGAAGGCTGAAAGAACGCGTGACAGATGATGAGAATAACGCCAACAAGGCAGGATTATGTTCAGCGAGATTATATTTGCTGAGTACATGTGGTTCGGAGGACGAAGTATGTAATTTCCCGGCTGCGCAGGCTTTCGGTTTATGTGATTTGACTGGCAAGATCGTCCGATTTAACTGCTCTCGAATTGTTCCTATTGAGTTCATAGAGGCCATGGATCTACGGGTGATTTTTTATCCGTTCGGGTTTTGTAAATTGAAAAAAACACGGACATTTTGCAAAAGTGAATGAAGTATTTATTCGGGCCAATAAATGAATGCCTGCCATTTACTTCTTGAAGATTATTTCATGTAAAAGTTGCCCGTGGCTACGCCGTAGATGGTTCATCCGTGAGCTCCAATTTAGCATACGTTTTCCAGCACTTCAGCCGGTAACTCACGAAGGGCAACTGTGATGTTGCTTTCCTGGGCTAAAATTGAGGCTGATGTATCCCCACAAAAATTGGTCTAGTGGGGTCAAATCACATGATCTTGGCGGCCAATGGACTGACCGAATACATAAAAATAATTGCTCACCAAACTGGCCTCTCAATAGGTTTAGGGTATTTTGTGCCGTGTGGCACTGTTTTGTTGAAACATCATGTCAACCAAGTCCAATTCGTCCATTTCTGGCAAAAAAGTAGCTACTCATCGCACGGGCCCTGGCTGCATTCACTGTAACGTTACGATTTTCACCGTTCTTGAAGAAGTAGGGCCCAATGATGCTGCCAGTCCACAAACCACATCAAACAGTGCGTCCTTCAGGGTTCATTGGCTGCTCTTGAACTTCAGCTGGCTGCCCTTCACACCAAATTCGACAGTTCTGTTTGTTGATGTACCCATTGCGCCAAAAATGAGCTTCGTCGCTGAAGACAATTTTTCGATAGAAACACACTTTTCTTCTCTTCTTTGCAAGCGTTGTTCGTTTGCTAGTCTATTGATGATGAAATGACAAACCTAACTGAGCATTTCTTGCATTGCCACGTGTCAGGAACCTTCTTTTTACACTGAAAAACCATATTGCAAAAATCAATATGTTAACTAGTCACACACACGTCAATCTCTTAAAGATTCCTAACAGCCGTGAACGATGACCGCATCCACATGATCAAAGGGGAAAAATAAAATCTGTTGAGTGTTTCTCTGTTATCTCGTTCCAAAATTGGGATTCTGCTTTGTATTAGAACTGCTAAGTAGCATTACCGTGCGGTGATTTGAGAATGAGAAGCTAAAGGTTTTAATACCTCCGAAATTCAGACCTATTTTTACTCACTCTTCCTTGCTTTCAATTAATAGAAGTAGAAAAAAAAATGATTTTTAGCTTACTGTGGTTTGTATCAAGCGAACTTTGACCAGTAAAGGTTCCTTTAAAGTCGATATCCAAGCGCGCCACATAATAGCTCGAAACTGCGTAAGCCATGAAGCCTTGTAAGATATATTTCTTTCATCATCCCTGAGCAAGCTCTCCGTCTTGGATGCAGTCTTTTGAAAATTTTGCTCCATTTCACGAGAAACTCTTTAATATTAAAAAGGAAAGAAATATTTTAATCGCTGTTGTAAATAAAATACGTCACAAACATCTTACTTTCCCACGGCAAAATTATCGCAAATTTTAGAAATACGATCACGAGATTCAAGCTCTCTACCTGGCACAACAGCCAAAACTTGAACATAAAAATCGGCTGGATTATAATTGTTGGGACATTGGGCGCCAATGCTAAGAAATATATTTTTAAAAATAAAAAATACAATCATTTCTTTACAAGCGTTGAACTTACAATGAAAAGAAGTCTACCGCTTCGGTGGGAGTACCCAAAAATGCCACTCTACCCTCGGCCATTAATAAAATCTTATCAAATAATTCGAACAGTTCCGAAGAAGGTTGGTGTATTGTTAGAATAACCGTTTTGCCACGCTGTGACAGCTTCTTCAAAACCTGCACCACGCTTGCAGCCATAAACGAATCCAAGCCCGAGGTGGGTTCGTCACAAATCAAGAGTGGTGGATCTGTTAGGGCCTCTGAGGCGAAAGCTAATCGCTTACGCTCTCCACCCGACAAACCTTTCACTCTTCCGGGCACACCAATGATGGTATTTTGACATTTACCTAACGATAGATCCTGTATAACTTGATCAACTCTTTGCATTTTTTGTTTATGCGTCATGGTACGCGACATACGGACGGTGGCTTGAAATATTAAATGTTCTCTAGCCGTTAGAGAGCCTATGAATAAATCATCTTGTTGCACATAAGCGCATCTGGCTTGCATTTCTTTGGCATCTACGGGATGACCATTTATCATACGTACACTGGAGGAGGATATTTGTACTCCTCGGGCAGAACGAAATGCTAGGGCATTTAGTAAAGTTGTTTTACCTGCTCCCGAGCTGCCCATAACAGCTAATAATTCTCCGGGATAGGCCAAACCACAAACTGTAATAGGGAAAACAATTAAACAATTCTTAATTAAACAATTACTTTAAGAAAAAACTCACCATTCTTAATCAAGTGCTTACGCGGCTTGGGTATATGTCGCTCATTACAAAATACTCCTTTAACACGATTTATTAGTTGCTTCCAATTCGATCCCGGCTGATGAACCTCACCGAATACATCAAGATTGTACCAAGAGTATGTGAGTTTTTCAGAGACGGATTCATTGGAACCCAACGAACCATAACTTTTGTTAAATGCACTATTTATGGCGGATGCTTCAAGTGCTCCAGGAGGCTAGAAATAATGAAAGTAAATAGGGAATTAATAAAGCTGTGCCCAAGAAGGGTACATGATTAACCTAGACTCTTTATTTGAAATTTAATACAGATCATAAAAGGCCTTTCGCCTTTATTAAGGGTAAATTCTTAAAAAAAACAGCACCTTTTGTGGGCGTAAACATATGTTGAGTATATTAAGAGGGTAAAAAATGTTACATTTTTTCCAGAAACGAAAACACCACTACAGTTTCTGTCATAAAGGGGGGTTCGAAAAGAAAAGCGAGTTAAAAGAGATCGTAATAAGATTTTCTTAAAAAATATTTTATTTCAGCTCAATGTTATAGCCCTACCACCCACTAGTGTTTTGGACTACTGTAAACGAATGAAAAAGATAATAATAATCTTTTTTTTATAACGCAGTAAAGTTTATTTATACTAAGCATTAGAAATCTATGTAGCAAAGGATTTTATCTGTTTCGGTGTTATCTGATCTATTTAAAAAGTAGTTACGTTTTGTGACATTTAGGGTGATTGAAATTTGATATTAGAAATATTTAAGAATATCACTCCAGCTATTTTTAGCACGAAGTTAAACAAGAGGGCAATACCATTAGGAATAGGAGAGAAATGCACAGGATTGTTTATTATAATTGAAAGGCGCTGTATGTTGCACGCTTTATTTATCTCAATATACAAATCAATATACGATATCCCGGCCGGCGCTTTGGGATGCGCTATGTGTCAAGGGCATACCGTCTAAAATAATAAAACTAATCCTCGAGCTTTACGCAGATGCCAAATACACAGTACGCGCCAAATGCGAAGAAAGTCCACCCTACAAGATAAGTACAGGCGTGAAGCAGGGCTGTGTTCTGCCCCCACAATTTGCTTACTCCTGTTAGATTGCGGGATTCAGCGATCAAACTCCCGAAAGAGACTACAAACGCTTTCCAAAAGCAAATCCTTCGATTTTCCGGCCAAATTGGGTCACAAATGATCAACTGCTCTGGATAGCCAACTGTAACCCTATTGATTATTAAATCTGCTGGCGCAAATGGACCTGGATTGGCGATATATTAAGAATACCACCTGACGAGATTGCAAGACAAATGCTTGATTAAAACTCACAATGCCATACAAATCCCGGTAAGCCTCGAAATACAGGATCTGGAACCAAGTAAAGACCCTAGCTAACGATCGAGCAAAGTGGAGAGAATTCGTTGACGCCCTTTGTTTTTCCTGAACATTTATTTAAATTATTTATTTTTTTTAATTAATAAAAATTAATGAAATCGATGGAAAACCCGTGTCGATAACCCTAACTAGCGCGCTTAATATCCGAGGAGATGTTTAAAATCAATGGAATAAAATAAGTGACAAGGTACCGGCCTTCGGCAGGAAGGCCAGCAAGGTGCTCGGGTATAATAGGGCTACTTTAAGCTGGATCACTGCGTTAGTGACAGGACATGGAAACTTCAAGTACCATCTGGCTTAGATGAAAGTCTTAGAAGATGATACTTGCAGACTATGCCTGGAAGAGGCTGAGACGGTAGCGCACATTGTGTGTGAATGTCCAGCACTGGCTAGCATAAGGCTTAAGACCAAGGGCAGACACTTGTTAGATGTGAATGCCATGGGGGAACTAAGCCTTAGACAAATGATAGCAATTACAAAAGACTCCGTGATGAGGAAGAGTGTCGACAGTTACCAGTCGACAGTCTGAAATCACTTTAGTCAAGAGTAAAGGCTAGGGCTAGCACGAGACTCAATTGAAAGTAAGGTGGTTGTGATTACGGATCGGTTCCCTGTAATCAATTTGAGGAGCGAAATGGGGGTCGAAAAGGGACCCAGAAAGTAAGTGGTCTGCTTCGATATCCCCCCATACATTAATAAATAAATAATAACAAGGTACCGGTTGGGTAGTTTCAACATTCGTCGACAAATTTGTATGTCCGTCATCAACGAAAGATTTAATAAATACTTCTCTTTTTTTTCATAAGACATTTTTATTTTTTAATTCATTTTTTTTTATAAAATCATACAAATACACAAATGAATGGATACATAGTTTTGTAAATAATATGCTTCTATATACACCTATCTATGAGTATTATTTACTCATGCACATGCATGTTCAAATAGTAGCAATAACAGGGGGTTTCAAGAGTTTGATATCATTTGGGAATTTGGATTAATAAAAAGAACGTAAGGGGTAAACTTCTTCCCAAATCAATTTAAAGACGTTTGGTCCGATTCATAAAACTTTATTTTCACTAAGTTTTTCACCAAGTAAACATATGTATTTGGATATGATGTGGAGGCACTGTTGGTGGGTGAGATTCATTAGTGCATGAAGCAAAGAAGCGAAGAGAATAGGAAGGGAAAGAAAGAATGAACAAAAGAGTGACTGTACGATAGGAATAAAAAGTCTGCAAGCCTTCGTTTCTCTAAGGGGAACGCTGGTCTCTTCACTTATGGAACTGTTGGTTTCTTCTTGTGTAAGATTAATTTTGGTGTTAAGGCTTATAAAGAAATAAAAAGAATCCTTATAATCATTAGTCCGCTTTCATAGTTATTTTTTCAACCATTATTCACGGGATGACCCCTCGTGTAATGTATTCCAGAATGATAGCGAGAGTAGTGTTTGTGGACGTTCGAATTAAATTTTCCTACATTGCAGGAGCCAAGAAAGACTTCTGCTTGGATTTATTCCACAAACGGACCGTAAGGCTTCAGAAAGAGTGTTCCCCGTAATACGAGTATGTTGTGCGGTTCGCTGGCCACTCTACCACTAACGTATGAGCCTTAAATGAGTACCGTGTTATAGGCACTTATGTATGTTCTAGTATCAAGAACTAGTTCCGTAGTTTCATTGCAGCAACCGAATATAGTAACAATAAAACAGTGACACACAACTCAAATTATGTCGATGTTCAAGTGATTCAATAGAGAAGCTTCAAAATAGACTTTGAAGAACCCACCGGTCCATACAAAATAGTTGTATTCAATTTCCTCTTAGAGAAGAAGCAGTAAAGTCTATCTTACTCGATTCTTTTGATTTGATATTCCGACAGTGTGTTGTGATGTATGTAGATTTTTGAAATGAATTTCCGTCATCCCTTGTCAAGTTTAGTTTGAGACAAACCAAATTTGACAAGGGGTGACGGAAACTCGTTCCAAAAATCTCTATCTTACCCACTAAAACCCTAAGGCCCTTGAGTTGGTTTTTTGCGATCTGTTTAAGCCTTCGCAGATCACACTAAATTGTAATTCCTTAAAATTTATATCACCCATAATTACCGATGGGGCAACATAAACTGCCGTGTGCCTGTTAGACAGCGTAAAACCGTTGGTCTTACATGCACTAAAGTCGACCCGTTTTGCACGAACGCATTCCGATATTATCACAAGATCACAAAGAAGTGTATCGTTCATATTCCGTCTTACGACACCAAGTTGCAAAAGTCTGGTCTATTACTGAATGAAATCGAATAGCAAATGCTGCTGTCACCTGGAAAAGAATATATAGGTTTGGAAGTTTGACATAGAACGTCATTATTGTTCACATGATGCGTCTGTAGTCGGTATAAGATTTGTCAAAAAATAGTTGTGAAATTGTTTTATGACAAAAGTTTAAATTAAAGTAGACATTACATAAAGTGTTTTTTTGCCTTCCATTTGTGGCATTCTGTTACGGCTTTCAACAGTAACTGCCACAACATCATCACGATTACTGTCGATTACACGCCTAGAAACCTTGGTTAGCAGTTCTACGCAGCGCTCAGTTATCTGAATTTGAGCTGTTATATCTGGATCTGATAGTGGTGGGTAATAACGAAGCAACTCTGTCTGAAATACCGAATCTATCACAAGCCATTGGAAAATAGGGAGTAATGTATCTCTAAGAATATGGTGCTCGTTTGAAAAGAGTTTATTCTCGCATAAAAGGTGCCTGAAGTTCGACTTCATTGTCAGTATCCATTTCCGATGATTTGCGTATACAAGTCGATACTTGATTACTAGGTGGGTGTGTTGAAAGCAACTCTGAAATTTCTGCATCATGTTTAGGAAATGTATGTTCTCTCCTAGTGTGCTGATCTAGCATTAATTCTCAGTCTGTCCGCAACTTGCGGGGTAAAATGTCCATATGAATACATCTTGCTTCTGACTTTATAAAAATCTATAAAAAAAAAGTAGTACTTCAAAACATCTCGTACGTATATTGGGTAATTTAAGTTCGATAAAGACACTAGGCAACCCCAAAAGCATTTTAATTTTGATGGGACATGTGACGTAAACTTGATTCAGGTGTTAAAAAATCGACCTTCAAATTCAAACAAACACCAGACATTACTGGCGAATTTATATTTGAAACAGATTTGATTAAAACGGTAAAAGGTACTGATGTTAAATTGCACGAATTTGAAACACGCACCGTTTTGATTTTGCAACCATGCTTTCTTCGGGCAATTTGCTTAGAATTTTCCACAGGTTACGTTTCTTTGTAAAGTCGTGTCGCCCCGAACAAATTTACCCACTCTAATGTACATACATTCATCTTAAAGGAGCCTGCGGAGCCTTTAATAGACATCTAGACGTGCGGAGTTCCATAAGGCCTTCTCAGGGCCGTATCGGAATTTGTCCTATGCTCACAGTATGAATTCTGCAAATGGGGCCACCCTAGTTAATCCATGTAAATCGTTATTTCCCAGATTAAAAGTGTAAAAAATTATCTTTTCACAATAACACTTTTGATCTTGACACCCTCTTCGAAGAGTGAGAATATGTGGATTTTGTGTGTTTGATATTACATGCGGGTGCAATGATGTGTGTTACATACATATTCGTACATATGTATATAATGATGTATTTGCGTTTGTATTAGAAAATCTAAAATGGAACGCAATGTAAAAAATGTCGTCTCAACTAGACCTGTGAATTTTGTTACAGGCAAAATATGCAAGTAAAGAGCAATGAGTAACAACGACAACAACAAAAATATTTATTAGCAATGACAAAACAAAAATAATAACAAAACAAAATAAAAACAAAAATCTGTTCAGATACAAAAGAAAATTTAAATTTACAGTCAGTTTTTATGTTTAACAAAGCGTTATCTACCGACCGCAAACTAACCTCATTTTTTTTTTGTATATTTCTTTTAGTTCACTCTCCTCCGTTTACTCTCTTTTTTTAGATGTTGTTGGATTTGTAGGAGAGTTTGAGTAGATATCATTGTGCATGTGTGATTATTGGATGCAGGTTTGTTACCCTGTAGAACATTCAACAAGTCGCCGACTTTTCGCTTGAAAAGGGGGAAAGGGATTAAGGTTATTGTGGCGGCCCTAGTCCCGACTTTAATGGTACAGGGAGCGTATTTTCTCTGGCCGTAAGTAGGCAATGTTATTGTCTTGCAGTCTAATTTCCGCCTGTTCTGTAAACCAAGCGTTTTTATTACGAATCCGAATGTTTTGGTCGAAACTAATCGAAAACTTATAATTTTACTCGTTTTATTTTTAAGTATACAATTTTAGACCAGGGGTGGAATTGTCACATCCGTGAACGTACATTTTTTGGATTATAACAAACGTTACCTGATGATAATTCACCATATCGTATAACTAAACGTGCGTTTTTTACGAATCGTCGTACGTCAACAAAACTTAGTTTGACTAAATTGAAAGGTGCTGGAAATTCGGAGGAAAAAATGTAGAGCAATATTTTTCCTACGATATGATCACGGATGTTCCGATTCCGCCTCAGATTTGACATTTATTTTATTTGCTTTTTTATTTGTTAAATAAATTATAAATGAAGGGTTTTCACACAAGTGCGGGTTTATGTTGAAATGTAGTAAGAAAAAAAAAACCTGCGTGCGACGCAGTAACGAACTTCTATCTTTTATTTGAAAGATCCATCCATGCCATTGTGTACGGCATATTACATCGCTTAAATGTCCACTGCGGCTTGACTCGATGCTTCGAATCCGAGAGTTCTAATTTTCATTCGACTAAATTTAAAGCTTGATCTGGGTTGTGTTCACTTTGAGGGCATCGGTCGACTACGATTATTGACTGAGATTAGCGAAAAGGTCTAGCAGGCAATATCAAGCGAATTCACGCCACTCCTGCGAAAGATTCTCATTTCCTTAAAGCAACATCTGTATTCAGCAGTAATTTTTTGAGTATGCATTGCCATGTGGTGAACGTCGTAGGAGTTAGGCTTCGTACTATATACAGTCCAATTTAGCTCGTTCACTTAAATATTCAGCTAAATTCGTAGTTATTGAAAACATATTTCTGTGTTATAGTTAAATTTTAAAGTTCTCTGCCTCTCAGAAGACACCCAGTATATACAACTAATTAAAAATATTGCATTGCAAATTGGATATAAAATATAATCAATTGGTAAAATCTTCTTTGATTAAGATACAAAACCAAGACTAATTTAAAGTGTTCGAAAACACAAGACATTGATAAAATTTATTTTATAAATAATTACCCTCTCGCTCTCTCTTTCTCTCCCTTTCTGCTGTTTAATATAGAACTTTTTCTGTAACCAATAAGTTGCGGCTATGTGCCGTCTTCAAAGACGCAGAACGAAAAATGACACTGAAGATGGCTGACACATATCCAAAACCGGCTTATCCACAAACCCAACTTGACCATGGGTGACGGAACTTACAAATACCTATAATTTTATTAAAAAAATGCATGGTTTTTTCGGATTTTACCTCTGAAAATTCTGGCAATAATGTCAGTAACATCTAAGAATTGTCACCGCCATAGGTAACTTAGGACCACTGCAATCACTTGAAATCGCTAGTGGGAATTTCGAGCGCAAAATAAAAATTATTTTTTAAAATTATTAGAAACAAATAATTATTGAAAATGTTTGCACATACCCACTGTCTGTGGTATTATCATTTGTTGGTCGCTAAGTTGGCTGCACTCTTTGCCGTCAACAGACAAGTGCGTCCATTTTATGTACCACACGTCCTCATTTTTATAATAAATAGTTATAATCACAAAAATTATAGTAGAAAAGTATATTAGAAAAAAATAGGTTCAATTTTAATTAAAAATGGGAGAGAATGTCCCTCCCACCCGTCCGAAAGGAATTGCCCTAGAGTGTCTTGCTAAGAAATAGAGAAAATCTTTCAAAGCCACAATATCACTACAGTGGCAGGATTCTAAAATATATAAAGAAAATTTATCTTGTATATCTTCTCTACTTTTGAGAGCTTTAACTGTAAACCGTATCGCAAAGTAACACTACATGTATTAGTAGGACTCGGCTGTGCTCATGGGATCAAAAGGAAATTATAAATTTTCTCACTGAAAGGATTTACTTGGTAAATTGATCCGAAAAATATTTAAAAGTAAAGTGTCTCAGAGAACATGGCGAACGAATGTAGGAACTAAAGGGTATGGCCGTGTCCATACTTTTGTATATAATTTTATTTTTTTTTGTTGGTTAGAAGTATTTGGTCGCCCGCCTACAATTGTATTTTTCCGCATCAATACTCAACATTGTGTCCGCTACAACTTATTTTGTTTTACTCATGCATTCTGGTTCATTTTTATTGTTTTTTTGCCAGCTCTTCTTGCTGCTTTCATGTAGAATTCTATTTTTTCTTGTACTGTGGAACAAGAGTAGTTCAATTAGGAAGTGATTGATAAGACAGTTTGATTTCTATTAATTATTTGTTGTCGCTTTTGTCATAACTCGGTCGTGAATACGCAATGTGAATTTCGTTGTACGGTCGGTCGTCATCACGGCTTCAGTACACAGGCAGAGATTGATGCGGAGTAAAAAAAATAAAGCCGCCGTAAAAGCCGTCGTGGAAGAAGACCCAGAAATTACGATTTAGCGTCGATTTGCTATCGTGAAAATTCGTATTGGTAGCAATCTTGTTATGGTGCCACCTCTGCCGGGGGTGGCAGGTAATATTTCCGAAATTAATTCTTATAAATATAAAAGATATTGCCCTTTAAAATGAAGCTAATTGCATTGCAATTAATACATCCACCTGTCTTTAATTGCCTTTAAAAAGGCTATTCCTCCAAAGGCAAAACACCCCTTACTTGGCATTGGATCCAGTGATTTTGTTAAATTTTCAATTAACTACCAAAGTCCCAGAATATATTCATATACTTATACATATTTATGTTTTAATAGGTTTGGATGGCTAGTTCGGTGGGTAGCATGGCATAGTATATCCCATATTGCTACCAGTACTTGTTCCATTTCAAGTCCATCCTTATCCATTCAACTAACCATCCATCCATGCATTCATTCATTCATACATTCAATTCTTTCATTCAATTCATTCATACATTCATACAATCGTACATTCGTTTTACACATTTCAGCCAACTTACATACATTTCATGCATATGTATGGGCAATTGTTTATGTGCATATGTATGTGTGGGCAACATGAACATATTGTTTTGTTACAAATGATTGCGGCAGTTGGTTTGTTACACACAAAGAATTCTGCCAAAGACGACAACAAAAAAAAGAAACATTGTGCTTGTACAAGTGCAATTTTGCACAACAAATGTAATTGTGTGCTTTTTTAACAAATTTTTCTCACACACGTCTTCAAAGCTTTTTCAAATAATTTAATAATTCAAATAATTTAAGGAAATTATCTGCAGATAGTTTTTTTCTGCTTGCAACTTATAATTGAAATTAAGTGAATTTGTTTAGCGGAATTAAAGTATTGTTGGCGAATAAATACAGATTAATTTAAAAAAAATACTGTTGGATATTGGTTTTCCGAAAATTTGCTTAGATCTCTGGTTTTCGAATATTCGAAACTATTTTTTTTTAAATACATATTTAAAAATACCGATAGATACTGAGGGTATGTCGTTTTCTTGATGTTGCAAACTTAAATTTTACCATAATTCGAAATAAAGTTCGAATTTTCAAATCACTATAAACCTTAATAATTTGCTCTTTTTTTTCACGAAAATATATTATAAAACTTAGACCTTAAAAATAATACAACCGTAATATCGAAAATTCGAAATTTCGAACATACTATGGAATTTAATATTTTGATAGTTCGAATGCTAAAAATTAAAATGATTTTTTAATTTGAAACAACCATATGATTTAGCAGTTTCCGATAATGCGATAGATACTAAAATTATGTCGAGTTGTTTGAGCTACATAATTCAATTTTAACGTAAGATCGAAAGAAAGTTCTATTCGCAAAACACAGAAAAACTTAATGTATTGCTCGTTTTTTATAAAACAAAAACGTTTAATGAAACTTAAACTTTAAAAGTAATAATTTAATTAATTTCGAACATTTAAAATTAAGTTCGAAATTTGAAATATTTAAAATTAAATTACTTTTTTTACAATTTACAACTTAAGTTTGCTGTTTCTGATAGATACTAAGATTATGTCCCGTCGTTTGGGTTATGTAATTAAATTTGTACTTAAGTTCGAAAAAAATTTCGAATTTTTAAAACATAATAACACTTAATATTTTGCCTTAATTTTAAAAAAAGAAAACGATTTTATAAAAATTAGGCTTTAAAAATGATATAGCGCGTAATTTCAAAAATTCGAAAATCCAAACTTTCGAACATACATAGCTTAAAATTTAATATTTTACGGTTTCGACATTCAACATTAAATTGTATTTTGTAAAGTTATTCTATTTATTTTAGTTCGAAATTAACTTCGAATTTTTGAAGCGCATTAAAACATTATATTTTGTTAGTTTTTTTATGAAACAAAAGGCTATTATGTGACTTAGGCGTTAAACATTATATTTTACTCAATTTCGAACATTCGTTACAAAGTTCGAAATTTCGAACATAGCTCTACATTTAATATTTCAAGGTTTTATATGTTGTTTAAATTATTTTAATAATATTTAAAACTACTATAGAAGTTTGCATTGTTGTTTGGGCTATAAAACGTAATTTTTTTTAATTCAAAATAAAGTTCGAATTTTCAAAACCCAATAAAACTTGATTTTTTGCTTTTATTGTATAAAACGAAGAGATTTTATAAAAATTAGGCTTTAAAAATGACAATGCACTAAATTTCGAAAATTCGAAATTAAGTTCGAAATTTCGATTACACTCCAAAAGTGTAATAATTTGCCATTAGCGTATTAAAACATAAGTTTTGCAAAGTTAATTAGATTTTGTAGTAAATTTTTTCGTAATTTATTACGAAAATTCGTGTTTTTCTAGGAACGCAGCATTTAAAGTAAAAAAGCTGTATCCATTTCATTAGGTAAATAAAAACATTTAACATTTTTATTGTTTGTTCTAAGGAGCTACTAATAAGAGAACGAATCTTATAATTAACTCCAATTCCAATAAAAATTTGATTTTTCAGTAGAAATTTATATTTTGCTGCTGGGATATCTTTATCTCCAACCATACTTTTCTATTTTCTTTTTCTTTCTTTTTTTTTGCTGGCGTAAGAAAATTGTTTGTTGAATTGTTGTAGTTTTTGAAATCGCTAAGCAATTTATTTCCTCTTCTTTTTACTAAACTTTTTCCGATTATTCTATTTATTTTTTTGGACTTATCTCCCTTGTACTCACATTATTAAGACTTTCGACTGAAGTGGTTGCACGCTTTTTATGTTCCTGTATTAAAAATTCTTGATCCTCTTGACCCATTGTGTTAACACTTAATAAATTTTCTGTAACTCTATGTCTTCTTTCGCTTTTTATATGTTTCTAAACTAATAAATAATCGTTTTAAGGTTAAACTTGTATCATTAAAGATTTATACGATTTAGTTGTTATATTTCTGATAAATGAATTTGCTCTCTTTATGTTTTGTGTTACTTTAATAATTCACTTTTTCTTTTTTCTTATTTATTTAGTAATTTATCTCGTTCCAGGTTAATTGTGCTGGACTTTACTTAAGCAGTTACGTGTTCAGACTGTTGGGTAAGTGAGAAATATATTTAAACTAAACTATTAGTTCGAGTACAAGTAGCAACTTTAGTTAGTTAGACAGCCAGCCAGTTAGTAAAATAATACATAACTGGAAACCACTTTTATGGGTGCACTATCACCACAAGATGGGTAAAATGTATGAATGAATAAATAGATGGTTGACAGACTGAGTGCGAGAATGAGTAAATATCATGTCTGTGTGTTAATAACATCTAAATCCCCTTAGAGTTTTTTTGTGTTTGTGTTTGTGTTCATTTTATTTTGTTATTTGCATATTGATAAGAAACACATCAAAAACTTAAGATGAGATATAATAAAATTACGATTTTTTTCACTTTTGCTTAACAATCTCAGTATTAGGGGTAGAAAGATATGTTTAAAAGAATGTAAACGCAGCGGACTTTTAGTAAATCTTGTAAATAAAATTGTTTACTTTTTGTTTCTTGCAGCTTCTTATCAATTTCAACTTAACATTTACGGAATCGTAAATTATATTCAACTTTCTTTTGACATTTTGAAAAAGTTGTGGCATAAAAATTCAAAAGGAAATTTATCTTCGACTTGTGGCTTGTGATATCAATTGAAATTAAAATACAAAAGTTTTGTATGGAAATTTCCATCGATATTTACATACCCCAAGTTGCAACTACTTAGAATACTATGTAATTTCTGTCACTCAAATCGTACAAAACTACGTCTCTGTTAGTCAGTCAATGTAAGAGAGAGTTGTTAAGGCTAGGGAGCCTGGCAGACGTTACCTTGGTTTGGCTCCCTGCGCATAGGGACCACTTTGGTAATTAACAAGCAGACAAACTAGCGAAAGCAGGATCCGCTCTAAATACTCCCAATGTAGAATCAGTCGCAATTCCCTTGGGGAGTATTAAGAGCGGCATCTTCAGACACTTTCTTAAGGAGGCTGATAATAGGTGGCGGAGACTGAGCACATGTAGGGTCTCTAAATTGATGTGGCCCTCTTTTGGTTTTAGGCGCACTATGCAACTGATAGGTCGTGATCGGAGGAACTTTTCGAGGTTGCTGGCAATATTAACAGGTCACTGGGTGTTAGGAGAACTTGCCAGGCGACTTGGACTTCCCTATAATGACCACTGTCGCAGTTGTAAGGACATAGAGAAAGAGGAGACGGTTTTTCACCTTCTCTGCGAATGCGCTGCCCTGGCTGTCAGGACACACAAATTTCTGGGAAACTACATACTGGAGGATCTCAGTGAGATATCTAGTTGCCGTTTCAACGATATTTTAAGATATCTCACTGCTACGGGATGGATCTAGCTCCCTAGTCTTAGTGCGAGCATACGCTATAAGACGCTATTTACCTGGCGAGTGGTATGGCCTTGTCAAAACGGGGTCATTCAGACCTTACTTGACAGCTTGCGTGCAGCAGGCTTCCATGTAAACCAACCAACCAACCAACCATGTAATTTTAACATGTGATTTCAAATAAATTGGAAGGAGCAAGTCCCAAGTCTGTGTTCAGATAGTTAGTTTTGCTTGTCTGGTATGTTTCGGCAAATATGTAGTTGGAGAATCGATAATCCTCGCAAGGTCTGAACTTTGTTTCGCTTTTTGGTGTGAGATATGGAATATTATGGCTTCATTTTGGGGGAGGGGGGGAGTAAGTTTTCACCTTCAAATCCACTAAAAATTAATAATTTCCCCTAGCAAAGTAGTTGCCTTGTTAGCATAGACTAAAGACTTGACGTAGGCTCGGAGAAAATAATCCAGCATGATCACGGCGGCCAATTGATGACCGCTCGCGAGATTACCCAGTCGCCAAATTTTTCGTTTAGAACTTCGAGCATAGCATCGCTTGTATGGCATGTAGTAAGCCGCACAATAAGCCGGGCTGACTCTTTGGCGACGCCTAACTCAGTCGAATCGACATATTTGTGCCTTATTCGATACTGGTTCCTTGGGAGACTATATTTTCTTGGATTCCCTTCAATCTTGGTCTAATTGGTGACTTAAGGACGAAAAGAGCGTACTCAGACACAAACTTTTGCACGGTGCGACGAATTGCTTGCATACTGATGCCATGCTAACGATCAACCTCACTACGAAGTCCACTTTGTGTATTTACAACTGAGCCGAAATTATGATAATGCTTTTAATAATTTCCTCACGTTCGGCAGGCGTATGATACACGAAAAAATGGCGAACTTAACTGAATGTCGGAAATATAACAAAGAGAAAAACTATCATTACTATCTGCTCACCCATGATCTATTTAAGATCCAAGCGACCTTCACCTTCGTTGTTTTATAAAAATATTTCAGCGTTTTTGTTGCTCAAATTTTTAGCTCTTGGGGAAATCCAGTTTACGTGATTTTTACGAATAATCTGTTGGAAATGTTATTAGAACTATGAATTATTATGTGCATCACGTTACACAATATCCCAGCAACCATTCCACATATCTTGTACGACAGCAAATATACTTGCAGCAAAGTAACTGCTTACTCATATTCTTGCTAACACTTAGCAATCATAACAATACCAATTACCATTACGAACAAAAAAGATTTTCCTGCATTTTGTGGGGCTGCACTTATTATACGTCGCACATTCATTATGCGTCTGTCGGTGGACATCAGTCTAATGCCAGCATTTACTGCGTATTCATGGACGAAGCGTAGCAGCCTCTACAGCCACAAAACTGAAACATATCTTTTCCAATTTTCATTTCGTCGGCTTATATATTTTTTTGTCCATCGCATGCTTCCAACTGATTTATATAGCTTTGCAAAGTGGAGCAAACAAATTAGCAAATCACAGCAGTTAAAGAAACGAAAATTTGTTTACTGCTGTTCGCAGCAGCCCTAAGCAAAATAGAACTAAATAATAGCGACATTAATAAAAAATACTAAAGCACCATAAAAATATTTTAAGTAGTGTGAAACAAAAAGAATGAACACTAATTGTGGGTGCTGATAAAAATTGCAAATCGACGATGCAATTTTTAAAGCAATTTGATATTTTACAGAAAATGTTGACTAATATAGCAGCAATTTTAAGAATTGCTTATAAGCTTTGTGCAGCATTTCATAAGGACTGGGAATTGATATTTTTTAGGATATGCTAATTTTAATACCAATTTTACTTAACAGGATTCGACTGTGAGGTGAACTAAATTCATAAATCCATGCTTGCACATCTTGACTAGTTGTGCAATTTCTCTAATTAAGTTTTCCAGCAATGTCTAGTTGATATTTGCCTTAAGAGAGTAAACCGTTTCTCGAATATGCAGGTGACTTGTTAACATAACTGGTAACTCGATAAAGAATTTTCAAGTACTTAAAATTAATTCTCTAATGGACCATGCGACAAGAGAGTACTTTATGATATTGAACAAAATATTTCGTTTAGACAACCTTTTGTGAAAATCAGTTTAAAATTATTTTTTCTAAATTAAACTCCATAACATAACATTCTTTTAACACATCTTTCCAACTCTTTCACACTTTTAATCGTTTGCAATTATTCTCCTATCAGCTGAAGGTCTGTGTGTCATGCACTTGTAAGATTTCAATGCGACTGTTTGTTGTTTTTACACAGTTAAACAGTATTTAAAAATTACATTATAAATTTATTTATTATTTTCTTATTTTTTTTATGGTTGTTGTTATTGTTGTTGTAAATGTAAGAGTATTAAGTTTTTCAATATGTTTCATTTTTTTTTTACAATTTATTCTCATTTTTAACTGGGGGGTTTTTAAGCAAATTTTCTCGTTTTTTGGTTTTTAGTAAAATTAAAGTGAATAAATTGTTATTGAATTGGAAAAGAAAAATAAATTTCGCGCAGATTGTCGGCGGGTAACACGAAAACACAAGAAGCAGTTGGTATAAAAGCTTTTGTATGGCCATAATGACAGAGAGAAGAGCGTGTTAGTTTTATCTAAATAAGTGTCTGAAATTTGTTGCTTCACACTCCCAGTGTTGCTAGGTAAAAATCAGTTTAACTTTGGGCTCTAAAAACCTTTACTTGTCATCGATCTAAGCCACTTAATGTTCTGCTTAATGATTTGTATCCCTATTTTTATCTACTAAAAAGAGTTAATTGACCTTTGAAACTTTTGGAAGAAAGGTTTATAGAAATTCAAAAATTTTTGTCTATTCGCTTCGGAGTGTAAAAAATCTTATCAAAGTGGAAAAGCTGAGCGGCGTCAAATTGCCGATTCAAGTCATCTCCTCAAGTGACTATATGTGGTTCTAGGGAAGTTTTTCATGCAAAATGTTCATTGTGGTATCACATATCGCCCACATCCATATATTTCCATCCGGGCCAAATTGAATTAATTCTCATTGATTTGTCGAGCTCCTTGTTGAGCCTCACTAACGAATTCAAATCAGAAATAAATTTTAATGCATGTACTGCCACCTCGTGAACGTTGTGTTGGTTTTTCAGTCAAAATTGATCAAAAATTCTTAGGCATTGCGAGGAACTCAATCCTTTGGGTTATTCCTACACACCTTCACGACATACGGTTGTTGGCTGATTGTTAACCGATCTTGTCGGTCATTTCGACGTGCTGCTGTTTCTTGTAACTTGCTAATTGGCAGACTTGATTAATTGGCATCACTGCATGAATAGTAATGAAAAGACTTCACAGACGCCGATTAAACAACATTACCACCACAGATCGTCAAGACTCACCCGCACCAATTGGATAACACTAATCTAACTTGCGTGTTCGCGCCGAAACTTTTGATAGAAATGCTCGGTTGTGATCCCAAATGAAAACCTAATCTCGAATATACTACCGCCTATTGTTTGACTATTTACCTTTACTAAACTCTTACTAACTAACACTCTTTGCTAACTGATATTGATGCACGATAACAGTTTGCTATACTCCCAAATTATCACCTTTCTTTAGCGAAAAAATTAAAGCATTAGTGTGAAAAGCGCCTAAATACAATATGATTCATTTAGCGCTTTTTTTTATAACCACCCCATTACTTCACAGCGTTTCAAATGCACCGAAATGACCTCCAGCTGTGCTGAAGAGTGTAGGGCATGTGGAGAACCTGAAACGTACTTGGTTCAGTTTTATATACATAATTTGAAAATCTGCATTTATGAATGAATGTATGCAAGTGGGTGTGTGTATACGTGTGTTTGCATATCCTGATACAAATCCAATCATGTACATTAAAGCTGTTTTTGCTTTCGCAATTTATTCATTTCCAAACATAAAGTTTCCCATAGCTTCAGTTATTTGGCGTTCTGCATGTGAGAAGTATTGAAAACTTATACATTTGTATGTATGAGTGCACATCATAGTTTCATTTCGCCGACCATCTGTTTGTTTGTTTGTTTGTACTAGTGTGCGTGTATAAATTTGTTTAAAAATCGTAAAACGGCTAAAAAATTTTTATAAATGTTTATGACTGCGAATGATTACTGACCGTATTTGTAAATGTTTATGGTTGCATGTGTGCTTAAATGTATGTATGTAAAGGGTGTTTTTTTAAGACGTATGTGGAGTCCACAGTTAGGTCGGATGTACTCTAAGCGGAAGGTTTAAATTTCAATCACTTTTAGCAGTAGTTATTATTCGTCTTTCGCTTATCAGCGTTCCATGATCTTGAATGGCAAATCACAGATCCGACAAGTGAAATTTTCACTTACGAATTAATCGAACTCATAGTTCTGCCACATTAATACGATTGAACTCAGAAACAAATAAGTCTTTGGGGTTACGATTAATTGTAGCAGTCTAGCCGATTTATAACTTCACCAGCTTTCTTAACATTCACTTTCTGGATGTAATCGCGAGCGAATGATAGCTTGAGGGTCCTTTTCGCCTTGCATCAGTTTTGTTGATTGTCATAGAAAATGTCGCAAAATAATTTAACAAAAAGGTTTTATTTCATAAAAATATTTTTTTATTGAAAGATGTTTTCTGAAAGAGTTGTTTCACGCGAGTACAATAATTGCACGCGATGCTATAACTTTTGCAAATGTGATTTTTTTTACGGAATATGTAAATTGCCAGTGGCGTGAATTGCGGACCACCCGGGCAAACTCTACAGTGTTTAGTCGATCGCTTTGGCCTACCCCTCAACAGCCGTTCTGCTAAAGATATCGCGTCTATGGCTCAAGATGTTGCACAGGACCGCGGAATATCGACCAAACAACAGGTCACGCAGTTAGGCATGATCCGGCGATCTTTAGAGATAATTTCGGTAAATGAAAATCATTATTTGCGACGAGCCCCATTTCCATTTCAGATAAATGATTAAGAGAAATTATCACGTTTGGGACATTGCGTATATTCTACGAACAGTCATTACATCCGCTTAAAGTTACTATATGGTGTGCTGTTTACACTAGAGAC
Organism: Phania funesta; assembly: GCA_963932375.1. Lineage (NCBI taxonomy): Eukaryota > Metazoa > Arthropoda > Insecta > Diptera > Tachinidae > Phania > Phania funesta. Next base: position 82,440,642 of record OZ010655.1, on the reverse strand, counting down.
GGCATGGGGCCTTATTTATCGAAAACGTCGCGAGCCAATGACTACTGTAGACGGCGAGCACTACAGAGCCGAGCTCAATGACTTTTTTCTGCCTCAAATGTATGAATTCAGTCTGGACAATATGTTCTTCCGGAGTGATGGAGCAATGGCGTATATTGCACGTTTTACTGAGTTGCACTGGCCGGCAAGATCGCTTGATTTAACTTTTTTCTGTGGTTTGTTAAACTGAAAGAAAATATCCGTCAAGCATCCGACAACCTATCTCGGAATTTTCTTTAAGGACTGATAAAAATGCACTACATCTGGAACATTCGAGCGCTTAAAAAACTTACCCTTCAGATGCAGTTAGCCTTTCCTCCAAACTTTTGAGGAGTTGTTATTTGAATGTCAATGTGAATGCGTTGGCATGTGCGTGTGTTTCACAATTCCACTATTATCCACATTATTTGCCAAAAGAATTATGATAAATATACAATTACAAAACCAACAATATAAAATACTTTTCAAATATTTGCCTGTGGTTTTTGCGGACGTTTTCGACGTTGGTTGCTCGTTCGGTCGTTAAAGCTCCTATTATTATAATAAAAGTTTGTGTTGTTTTTGTTTCGTTGCTTTTTTTGTCTGTCTAAGCTTATGCAATTTTTTTCCTATAATTAAGTTTAACTTTGCTTTTGTTTAACACATGTTTCGTGGAAGTTTTTGATTTAAAACAAAATATTTGCTTTTTCAATATAAAGTGTAAAATTTATCGATTAATTGAACAGAACGTTATGTATCAATTGATCGATAAAGGTCATTATTATGAGCGACGTTCGGTATTTGATTATGGCCAACAGAACTAATCGAACGAATTTGCTTTTGATATTCCGTATAACGCGCATTCGATGAAGATTGGCGCTATTGTGCGTTTTGTCTCACGTGAAATCTTCCAATATTAAATTTCTATCAGCTGAGACTAAAATTAAATACGATTTATTTATAATTAATAAAAAAAATATGACTACGACGGACCCATGGTTCCATTTTCCTGTTGTTCTAACAGATGGCCTGAAAAATTAAACTCCAGCGTGATATCTTTCCATTCTTTCGCTGGCTAAAATTAAGGCCTTTTGTCCATTAGTGAAACTAGCCTTTCGAGCCATTGTTTGATACTAACCACCTGCTCAACTCGCAACGAAAATGTAAACAGTGTTGCCAGCTCTTAATATGAGTTTGACATTCAGTGTCCACCGATCATCGAACGCTGAATGCAACGCATAATAAACACCAAAGTTCGATTTCATTTTCTCGATTCATTGGTAAATATTTTATTAAAAAAAATTAATAAAGTCGTATTCGTTTATTGATTTATTTCATGATAAAGATTTTTGTATTTATCGCTCTTAATTCCAACTCCTTTTTCGATCGAAGTAATTTTTCCGATTATTAGTTTCGAAAATTTGTCTAGTTTGGCTGCATTTTTTGTTTTGATTTTTGAGTTTAGTATCTTTGAGTTTTCAGTTGTCTTTGTCTACTTGCATTTTACTTATATATTCGACTCTATCGTTATACAGCCTAGGAGTTTTTCCCATTTCACAAAACTTGTTTTTCCGATTTTCGTTCGTGTTTCCTGTTGGCTCACATTTTGCTCTTTTTAAGATACACCTGTATGTATATTTATCACAGAGTCCGTAACAAGAAGAATTATTAGAGGAATGATTTTGGAATAGGATTGGATGGGCTTTGGTCTGCTATACTGGACTTTTATCGTATAATTTTGTTTTAGCATTATTCTGTAGAGAAAAAGGTTTTCGAAGATCACAGCTGGGCACATCTATTGAATACTCGTGTCGGACAAGAAAGGAACGTTAAAAGCACTAGAGAAATGAAATGATTCGAAAGAAAGTAAGTAGAGTGACTTATGAACACGGATTCTAAACGGCGTTTCCTTTCTTTCGAAGACGTAACTGATAGGCAGAAATTGTCGCCACTATGGGAAATAGAATATTCGAAGTTTTGCATTCAAAGTGCCTGTCACTTTGATAAAAGGAAATACATCTCCAGGGAGTTAATTTTACTCAAAAGTGGTACGCCAAATATAACCCATATCGCACAGTGTAACAAAGAAAATACCTGGTTGAGGTAACCATAATCTAAGAGTTAAACTTTGCGATTGAATTACATGGTTGTAAACAAATCATGTTATAGTTGTTGATAATAAGAACATTGCCCTCTGGGAAGGATAGGAAAGCAAAGAAAAAAAGGATTTAACGGATTGGCAGCGGCTGGGGTTAATAGTCAACCATTTAATCCACCGCACCTTCATACTTTCATTAAACAACGATAAAATTTTGCATATTATGTCTCTCAATAACACTTTATAGTTTGAATTATTATATTATTTTTGTATAGTTAAAATTATTTCTTTGTGGTTAGAATTTTTGTAAATATTATATTGTTCAATCGCGTTTGGATTAAATCTATTGCAATTTTTATGGATGGAAATGATTAAATTTAAACCTGAACTTGATTATCGCAACAAAAGTAAATTTTAGAATGTATTCAAATAACCATTATATAATTGACACAATTATATATTGGTGTAGAGAACATAATATGGTTATCGTGACTAGTCACGATAAAATTATCGGGTGACCCAAACGCTGATAGAACCACGAGGCTGCTGAAAGGGCACCTAAGCTTACAGAGCACATCTGCTTTGAAAGGAAAGGGCAGCCAAAATCGTCTGCGTCTGTGGTAAGTATTTACGAAAACAAACAACTTGTCAATTTGTCGAAACTTTTTGTATGGGAAAGTGTTAATTTTTTAGTGGTTTTGTAGAGGAAAATTTCCTTTTTTCTATATCCCATCATATGATTGCTCCGACAACCTGAAGTGTAGTCCCTACTTAAGTTTAAAAGAGTGAGCTAGAAAACAAATTTAATTACACTTAATTCTCGAGGCAGACACTAAAGGACTTTTGATGGGTATTTCAGAATTTGTTTTAACTAAAAAAGCCGTAAAAGCTCATTGCATCTTGAATTTTCAATTTGAAAAACTTTTTTTCTATCTCTTCCAGAAATGTGTGGGGGGTAATGTCAGTATATGTCAGTATCGTCATTGGTTTTATACTAACGTTAGTTATTTTTATTGCTTTATTTGATTTTTATGAGAAAATAAGATTTAAGCGGTTTTTCAATGTATGAATATTTAATTGAAGGAAAGGGCAAAGTTCAATGGACGCCCAGAGAGAGAGAGAGAGAGAGAGAGAGAGAGGGAGAGAGAGAGATAGAGCGACAGTCAGACAACAATTGACAACAAATCCATTGAGTGGCCTGCCAACCGCCATAGCTTTGAAAGAGTTAATAGTGATGGCTATTGGTGGTTAAGTGGTGTAGTCTTTATTATTTGCCATTTTGTGGTTTTTCTGCACACGCACATATCCGTTCATAATTATATAAAGTCCTTTTGACACAAACCTTTTGTGTTTGAGTACGTGTAAAATAGAATGTAAATTCATTTAAGTGTGCGTATGAGTGCATCTGTGTTTGTATTTGTTTATCATTGTCGTGTTGTGTGTTTCTGTTTTGTTGTTGTTTGTATTTGTTTGAGCTTAAAAAATTAAACAAATATTAATAAATGTAAATAAAAACCCACAATCGGGCATTTATTTAAGCAAGGCTGGTCTCAGAAGAACTCTTGCCGTACCATAGCATTTCTCGATAGCTAATGGATTGGCAAAACTTCTTTAAGGCCATGATGGTTTATTTCCCATATGAGATGGGTTAGAAGGTCAATAAGCCTGAAAACGAATGCTTAATTGCAATTTGTTGTGCTTATTCTAAAGCCATGGAAACTAAGGCAAAGCTTGAATCTTGTTAAATAATTGAAAGCCAGCAGTTCAATACATTGGTTTTTGTTCACAATACATTAGGATATTTTCAACGTGTTTGCTAGAAACTGACCTGTTGTGCACGTGGTTCCTTCGGCAGTGCACGTGGGAAGACCTTAGTGTAGAATCAAAGTGAAGTTGTATTGCAACACAGCCGGTCAGTAAAATAGTTATTGCCAGCAGGAGAGTGATTAGTTTGAAGCTCTTCAGCAAGAGATGGATTCAGGGTACAGGTAGCCATGGTAATCAATTGCTATATGTATAATTGCGTATAGAGATGTTTGCGGTCATATTTCAATACACCCGGTACTAAGGCCTCCAGATCTCTGGGTGATCTAAATAGTGAATCCGATATTACTTCCTAGAATAAATATATTCATCCCGTTTTAATAAAAGAATTAAAGAGCTATAAAATGGTAATTGATACTTTACAATACCTGACAAAAGCCGAGAAAAAATGGTATCCGACTCCTATGAATGGATGTATCCAACCTTATTGACATACAGGATCATCGCTCGAACGAATGGGCGAAACTGTCCATTACGTTTTCCCCCCTGAGGCACATCTGCTTGGTGATCCTGCCACCTTACGGCATTTTTACCGGATGTGATGTGGGAACCCGGAGGCTGTGTAGCCTGAGACTTGTAAAATGTAAGAATTTCTAAATACTGGAAGTCTGGTTGTTTGCCTGCGGTTTATACCCAAATTGCGAGAAGATTTTTGTTTAGATCGATGTGGCATTACAATGCAGGCTGTCAACATAATGGCTAGTGATAGCAGGAGAATGGGTAGCTCGGAAGCCCTCAGCAATAGGAGGGCACTAGGGTCCAGGTAGACATTATTCTAAATTGCTACCTATACAAGTGCATATAGGAGCGTTGGTAGTAGTGATCAGAAAACTGAAGCTGACATGAATCATGGCATATCTGTTCAATACGGTTTCCGAAAGGTTTCTTCGGTTGTTGTCGATTGGATAGAGAAACGAAAATTCGCTTTAGCAATAGCCAAACCATTCTTATGGGGATGGAATTCCCTACAAAGATGTTTTCTATGCCTCAAAATGTAGGAAAATAAAAATGGAATGTCCAAAATTCTAACTCCACATATTCACTGTAAGCTAGTTCATGTCAACACAGTTTTCAAACAGCCCTCGTAAATACCCACACAGCCATTTACATTCACGCTGTGCAAATAAACGTAAAGCCTATTTAAAGAAATTTTGTTGCTTTTTAATTGTATTGTTTAATAATTATTGTAGCAGCCCTTATTTAAACTCAATTAAAGGATTTAAATATTTTTCTTTAATTTAAACTGAATTTAATAATTTTCCTTTGTGTTTTACAGCCTTTCCAAGACCCTGTTAATTTCATTGTCATCTAATTCGGTTGACTAAATAATAAAGAGTTTTTAACAATTTTTATTTTTTTTTCAGCTATTGCTGCAGCAAAAGTTTAAGACAATAATGGTTCTGTTGCTGCTGCTGTTGATGATGATGACGATGATGATGTATTTCCTGTAACTTTTTATATTGTTTTTGTTGTTTTATTGCTATCGCTGCTACATTTGTTATTATTAAAAGTATTTTTGGTTGGTGCTGTTGTTGGCTGTTGGTGTATGTTTCACATTATGACGTCTTGTCTGCTGCAATGACGATGACAGGCGTATTTTCAAAAAAAACTTTTCTATGTGTTTTCATTTGTGTTTGTGAATATTTGGAGGGTTTTTGTGTGTTACTCCTAAACACCCAAAAACTAAAAACTCAACTTACAAACGAAGTCGTACACACACACATTTACTCTTCTCGGCTGCTGAGTTACCAATTTTGTTTTAGTAACCGGTCATTAAAAAGTCTAAACACTGTGGGGTAGAAGACACATTTTGTGCCCAAAAATCCCAGCGATCACTCATCGGGCTGCTACGTTAAATCAACTTATCTAGTTCATGCCACAATTTTAACACAAATCCATAGTGAAACTTGCTTTCATACTCAACGTATCGGGAGTGTTCTGAAAACCATTGTTTTAGACGTTTGACATATTTTATCCGAACTTCAGTTCGAATGCTTTAAATCTTATGATTAACAGAACAATATTTCGAGTTGTGAAATTTGGCGATTTCAAAGAAGCGGCTTTCAGAACACCTCCTTAAGGGCTGAATACTCTATCAAAGATCAGAACCATTGATGTGATATGAATGTTAAGCTATCACCTCTAGGGCTTAAAATTATGTTATGAGGTATCATCATTGGTGGAACTATTGACTCATCTAAAATTATGAAATAATTGAATTACTTAGCTGGAGCATCTTGCCGCTTTAAAGTGCAAGGTGGCACAAAAGCTGTCACCCAAAATTCTTTGGTTACAATTTTTTTTATGAATAACAAATTTCTGAATTTGAATCACATATCGCTCGTTTACCTAAACAATGTAATAACTCTACTTTCTACCACTACCTAACAAAAGTGACGGGATATTCTCTTCAAACGTGAAAAGTAGAAAATATATAAAGATTAAATTTTTACTCAATACAAATGCACGACATTACGAACAATTCTGCATCATTAACTTAAAGAATTCATTTTTTGAACAACGATGTTGTTTGGCGAAATGAGCGATATGTTTTCTTGATGTTTGGATACTTTTTCGTTAAGTCAAGAAGGTAATATCGGCCAAGTAGCCTCCGTCAGAATTCATGTCCATACGGTCCTGAGATATCGTAATTTCCAGACAGAACATCCGGCAACAGGTGCTCGCAGGATAATCTCTTTAAGAGCTTCGGCTCATAAAAACCTTAAAAAAAGAAGTCTGGAACTTGCGATCCTGCTGTCTAGTGAAAATCGGCAACACGAGAAATAAGGCGACCTAGAAATGCAGCCTTCAGAATTCCGGTTACGGTTCGTGCAGTAGGCGCCGTTGCTGCAACCACATGTTCTCCAAACCCAAATTAAAGGAGGAGAAAAGTGTTGATTTTGTCTCGGTAAATAAGAAATATTTCTCAAGTTCTCTTAGATCACCTCATCCCGGAAAATTTCATTTAGTTAATTGCCTTTTCTTGTGAAATTTATTTCACGTAGTCGACATTGTCGACTAATTTTGCGACTGTCAAATCATTAAAAGTTAGTCAATCGCACTACTGATCCCTTATCGAGTTCTTCTAACATACGCGTGACTTTTGCAGGGGCAGATTAGCTTTTAACAACTTTTGGCGTTTTAGTTACCGTGGGGCATAGTCTCTGGTGTTAAATACGCACCTTAATTGCTACAGTATAATTTGTCAACTAAAATTGTCTGCGCTGACATATGTTGTTTTATCGGCACAGACTTTTGATGTCTTTATTACTTGGAATTCGTGTTCATTGCTAGAAGCCCACTCCCTGAAGATTTCACAACAGTTTTCATGCCTCTGGAATTTTTTTTTTTTGATTTTTCGACATAGATGGTTCTACAAGAAAACCACATATACATACTGCCTTAAAAGAACGTACCAACTCGTAAATAAAATTGGATTTTTTTAATTATTTAGCCTGCATTATATTTTTTACTAAAACAAAAATCCTCTTTAATACAATAAATCTTGTAGATTTTTGGAACGAATTTCCGTCATCCCTTGTCAAGTTTGGTTTGGACATAAACAGGATACCGGTTACATCAAAACACCCTGTCGGAATATCAAATCAAGAAACAATAAATATCCTTAATTTTTTAACTCGAAGAAAATAGTTTGTAAGACAATTAGGACAATAAAAAGTTTTCCTAGCCACTGTAAAATATTTCATAATTTCCCACTGCCTCAATGTCTCGTTTGGAACTGGCAAGCAAATCATAAACATTTGTAAAAGAGTAAAAGAAAAAAATGAAAGGAAAGTTAAAATAGTACCCACGTCAAAAAGTTTCTCTAGGCGTACGCCGCCTAAAGCTAAATTGTTTGTTGTTCAAACGTAACATCAGTAGCAGCAATAGCAGCAGCGAGAACGGCTATATTTAGTGGCAGTAGCAGCAGCAGCTATGGCAACAATAACGAACGAAACGAAAAGCAGCAAAAATTAAAATAGCATTTCCGCTTTCATGTAATATGACAGAAACAAGTGTTAATGGTTTGTTATTTGGTGTAGAACTAGAACTGGTGTAGAAGTGGCACAACTAAAAGTAAACTAAAACTGGCTGCGTGACTGGCTGGGCTAACTGACAGATGGGAGAGAAGGCAGGCTAGGCTGGATGGATGGATGGATGGTTGGTTGCTTGGCTGCTTGCTTGTGTTTGCCTGTTTGCAAAATTGTTGCCAGTTTGTTTTGTGTGAGCGTTTGTGTAACAAATATTAATATGGTTTGTTTGTTACACTCGCACAATAGTTATTGTAACTAATTCTTGTGCTTGTACCAGTGGTGCTACTTGTAAATACTTCTAGCACTTGTACGCATTTGTTCCCGCCAGCAAGTGGAACCCATTGTTAAAGCGCGTAGTTGTGATGTTTCAAGTTGTACGAGTACGAACGGATATACGAGTAGTTATATGTAATTATTATTAAGTTTAGCTTGGATGTTTGCTTGTTTTTTGTTTGTTTGTTTGTTTGTTGTACCTGTCAAGGTATATTTAGCTTTATGGGAATGTGGCACGTTGTTTAGCTTTTGTTTCCTTTCTTTATACTTCTGAATGGGATGCCCAAGGGAAATGAAGTGATTTACCTGCGTTGCATAAACTTTAATATTTTCTTAATGTCTTCGTATGATGGCTAAATTATATTTCATCCTTTGACAAGGCATGACGGAATTTCGTTCTATTTTGGAAGTACCTCAATGCATTTTAAAATGCCTGGATGACACTGCCTCACTTTAACATTTCTCAGTGAAAAAGAAATTATTTTTCTTATTGATTATTTGGCGCATCTGTAAAAGTTTCTTTTGTCAATTCACTTGCAGATCTTAGACTAATTTCTTTTAATTCATTTTACTGATATTGTATGCGCGGTGGCGGTGAAACAAAATTGAAGTTGAATTAAATATTTTTTTGGTTATTCCAAACACTTTAAAACAATTGTCGTTACACGTTTGTATTTTTATTTGGCAACATATAATACGAGGGTTAGCTATTAAAAGAACACAGGAATGTCGTAAGAATAGCGAGTCTTAGACATGTCCATGTCCAAAGAATAGAGTCATAGTCACGCCATAGTCACGTTATACTAAAATCATAGGCAAGCCATAGTTAAATTACATTTACATTTAAGCCAATTGAAAATAAAATTAAGATCATAGTCAAGTTATAGTTACGGTCAAGTCACGGAAAATATATAATCCAGATGTAGTTAAGACATATTCATTCGTATTATGTTTTAAGTTACATCCTAGGCAATTCAATTTATAGCTCAGCCGTTGCTTGGTTCATAGCCTAATCATAGTCAGTTCTTATTCAAGTTAGAGTCAAATTAAGCCCAATGCATATTTAAGTAATAGTCAAGTCATATTCAAGTCACTTCGGAATCATAGTGTACCCATATTTACATAATAGTCAAGGCACAATCCAGTCACAATCTTAATCATGCCTTAGTCAGGAGATCGGAAAGGCCTAGACACATTTTCATGGGCATAATAAAGGGTAATTTTTTTTGTAGTAGTACAGACCCTTAAATTGAAATAAAACACATACAAATTGTGTTAATTGTCATGAATGCGGCTATATTCCAAAGATAATTGATAACATCGCGAGGGAAGTCTTATCTTCGATGCAGCTAAGCAGGTCGTATGTTGGTGAAAACGTGGCGGCAAATGTCTTCTGTAGCTTATCGGCGTAGACCAGAGATTGGTGATCTGGGAGGCCAGTTTACGGGTCCATTTTGCGAAATTATTTATTCACCGAACGTTCTTTTTAATAAATCAATTGTGGTACGCGCTGTATAGCATTTAAACCACAGCTCCTCCATGTTCAGGGCATTCAATTGTGGTACAAAATGGCCAAGGTTCATGGCCGTCTGTGGATCACTATTAACTGTAATGTTCTGGCGGGCAGCGTTTTTGAAGGATTACGGATCAATAATTGATTCCAACGACCTATGAAGTACACCAATCAGTGACTTTTTCCGCCGGTTTTTGTTATAATGGCATGGAATACGGCAGATTCGCTTATTGACAAGCCCATTGAACCAAAAGTGAGCCTTATTACTGGACAGAATATTGCAATGAAGGAGTACTGAATGACGATTTTCGAAATAAATCTACAGAATTCGCAGGCTTTGTTTAGATGTCAGTCTGCCTGATAAAACGAAACTCAAAACAAGTAACAGCTGTTAAAATGACACGCATATCAAACAGTATTGCCAACTTAAAGTTCTATCTATACCTCTAAAAAATACGCGATCCACTCCAAAACGGTTGGAAGACGTTAGTTTAAATTTGTGTAAAGAAATCTTGCAATGCTATACACAAGAACGCGGAATCGTTGTGTAAATAATATTTTACGGTTTCGTGGCAACCTAACAACATCACAGTCATGATTCGTAAGTTCCTCATTCTTCCATTGGTTAAATCGGAACTGAAGAACATGTTATTTCAGCAGCTGGTGGAACCACACTTACAGCTCGCGACACAGTGTGCATCCTGAGGCCGCAGTTTCCATGTCATTAAAAAAGGTGTTTTGGCCAGGTTTTCGCACCCCAGACTTCTTTCTGTGGGGGGTTTTTTCATCATGGTTATAAGCACCAGACTTTTAAAGGCCTTAAAGACCGTAAATCCAAGAAGAGCTGCAAGAAACCATGTGAAATATCATAAAACGGGACCAAATGGCAACTAATAATGGCGGCGATCACTCAATTGCTATCGTCTTCTAAACAATGTAATAAATTCGATAGGGCCAAATATATATTTAATTACTCCATTTTATTTCACTTCATTCGCAAGATATAGACAAGGAACATTCATTTGAACCACCTTGCACAATCTCCTCCAAACAACGGCTCGAACTGCGCCCGTTCAATACAAACATAAAGAAACAAGTTACAGTTTATTTCTAATAAGGTGCCTGGCCACAAAACTTGACACTTTCTCTATACTCATATTTATGTATTTTACGGCTCTCGTACACCCCTCGCTTTATTTAAATACAATGAAATGTGCATTACACTTTTAACGAGTTGTGTTGAGAAAAGCTGCTGTTACAGCGCGATATGTGCGAGTGCGAAAAGAATTTTCTACTTGAACGCGCGTGGAGGAAGATGTATTAACGTAACACCAGGTGGAACTGGCGTAAAGATTGGCGGTGCGTTAAGAAAAATAAAGCAAAAATAAAGTGGAATTTATAGTCCAATTGGGAAATGAAACTTTGTATTTGTTTGTATCAGAGCCAGACACAGTGGCACACATTTGTAAAAATACTCGTACATTTACACATACAAAACGAAAAAGAAATTTTTAGTTAAAAAAGGCAATTTGGTTGAATACTGCTCCAGTTCTTTTTCTAGATGAAGCGGTTGTTCACATGGTATTCATAATAATTATTATAAAGTAATTTTTAAAATGTGAAATGGGTTTCAGTTAACACACACACACCCGCGCGCATACTTAAGAAAAGAAGGAAAAGAATTTTAAAGTTTAGTTATTCAATGTGAATTTGTAAAATAAAAATAAATTTAATAACACTGATATATTGAATTTTACTTATCCTTTATCCTTAATTGGCTGAGAAACATTTTCATCTGGGGTAGGAGGGAATGTACTGTCCGACGGCCCCCAAACAGGTCAGCAGATCTTGATACCCAGGAATGAGTTTTTATTTAAATTTCAATGCGTCGCAACCGACTTGAAATGCATAAAAGCGTAGAAGGCATGAAAAGAGTGAAGTACGCTGATGCAGATTCTTTCAAAGATGTAACATTTTGAATTGAAGTAATAATAATTTGCTTTATGAGAAGGTAATGTTATGCGATTAGTATTTGATTTCGAGCACGTGGACGAATTCTAGAAGTCTGATTCTGCACCACTTATATAACATATCGTAAGTATTTATGGCTGTATCTTGCAAGTGGTACACGCAATATTGTCTTCCTATATCTCCAAAGTTGTGTGGCATCCTGTTGATGCCCCAAGTAAATGATAATCATTGCTTTGTACCTCTCGCCGTTGGTCGTACTGCATCTTTTGGTGTTTTGTTTATCGAACTTGGACGAGCTCTTCTCGAGCTATGTTGATCATATTTGCCTCGCCCATTCAAAATATTTTTATATGAAAACAAACTCTTCATATGATCATATTTTTCTTCAAAGGCGGCAAGCTAGTTTTTTTTTTTGCAGAACAGTGCTACTATAGCTTCATCTCCCTCTACCGTAAATATGAAATGACTTTACTGTGAAGTGATTGTGGTTTGGATAAGTTTTGACTATAGCTCGACTATGATTACTTTGGATCTGCCCAAAACAGTCTTACAGTTAAATATCTGGTGATGACAGCCACGGGGAGTTAAATGTATTCTCCTAGAAGCGGAATAACTCTTTCGCGTCTTAGGAGTTACATATTATATTGAGAAAACTGGTTCCAGTCTTGAGTTCGAATTAGTTTGCCATTGAATAGCTATAGCGGGTCTTCAACAACAAAAACTGGTTATTACGGGAGACCATAAAATGTATAATATACTGCAGGTGCTCTTCCAGTTCCTGGCATTATGCAGAGTACGATTTCTTATCAGGTCTTTAATTTGTTTAATTAGATAAGGCTTTTTTGTATCCTAAACCTGTTTCAGTAAAAACAAAGGGTATACAAAATATGCTTTGGCTCGAGGTGCAAATGACCGCGATAATTATAATAAATACGAATGTGATCTTACTAAAACTTGACTATAACTTTACTATGAATTGACTACGACTGGACTACAGCTTCACAACGACTCGACATTTGCCTTTTATGTCACTGTGATTTGACTATGAATTGACTATATCTCGATTATAACTTGACTATGACTTGACTACGTCAGGACTGTAGCTTAACTACTTAACTATGGATTGGATTTGAGTTGACCTTTGATTTGATGATGATTTGACTATAACATGACTACGTCTAGACTGTAACTTAAGTACGACTGGACTATAAATTAGCTTTTACTTGACTTTTATGTCGCCATGACTTGATAATAATTCGGCTATAATTTTACTATGAGTGTTCTAAATCTTAACTATACTGATTATAATCATTTAACTGAAGAAAAACAAACGCCATCTATATTTTATGCTGCCGATCATAAAATATAGATTTTATGCTTCCGAACAATAAAACCGAAAAGAATTTTATTTTCTGAAACATAAACTCTCGTGGCTTTACACGTACATACTTTTCTGATGGGTGAGCTGTACTCGAGAAATACCGCTAAGCGAGTGAGAAACGAGCTTATTAAATTTGCATAATTTAATATTTTTTCTTCGTCATGTCTTGCTTTTATTTTTACACCAATCTATCCTTTGGTGTATTGTTCGATGCTATGAGACTTATTCCGTCGCGGTCTTCAGACGTATGCAGACAAGGAAGATGTGTTGGCATGTGTATTTTGGAGCGAAGAAGAAGTTATCACTGCATATCGTTTTGTTTTTAAGAAATATTTTTCTTATTTATTTAGCCGTTTGGTTCTTTATCCGTTGGGTCTGTTGTTTTTGTCTGCTGTTTAATTTTTGTTCTTTCTTTCGTTTTTCCTAAACCTTAAAACTGTTTTAGTGGATGACTGGTTAGTTACTGCTAACTTGATTGGATCGTTAACTAAATGCTTAGTTCACTAAGTTGGTGTAAATAATGTTGCACTAAACAGAGTTTTCATTGTTAGCCTTTGCCTCATTATCATCTTTTTCTTATGTTCGCTGGCAAAGTTTAACAAGAGTGAAAATTATGTGGAAGCAAGTGATAAAGGAAATTCTTGATGGAATGAAAGCCATATGAAAAATAAGTAATCTCTTTGGGAGGATACTCTCTTCCTCAATAACGTTTTTATAGTCAAAATATATTTATGTTTTAGGGGCCACCTATAAATCACGTTGCAGGAATTTCAAGATGTTTGACCCCCTCCCTGCTCTTTGTGACAGGTAAGAACATTCGATGTTAGTTGAGTGTTTTTATTTGTTTTAATGTTTATGTTACATCACGAAATTTATAATCTTTCCCCTACCCTGTCACAGAATGTCACACTTTGTTGACCCCATTATTCAACTGTAAAAACTTGATTTTGTCCAATTTAGTAGCGTTATCTAAATTGGTTCCGGTGCCTTACCTCTTCTTTTCTTTAAATTCGACTTTATTTTATTCTTTACCGGTATAAAATCTTTGTCCATAACACTTTCTATGATCTGTTACTCTTTGGATACGATTCTTGCCCTTCAGACCAATTTCTTCTGAATCGCAGAATTGAAATGATGAACTCTTGTTGTGCGGGTGGCTACGAATCGGCGCTAAAGTCGGGCATATTGCTACGAAACCACCAGTATCTTAATTCATTTTTAATTATCCGTTCATGTGAAAACTCTTTTTTTACTTTTCGAATTTTTTTTCCGCCACTTTTATCGTGGCCAGGAGTATATATTTTTCACAGATAACGTGACGTTTTTCAAGGTTGTAGTGGGATGCTTAAGAGGTGGTATTGTGTTTCTATATAATATATTCTTAAATAAAGGTGTGCAAGTGTAGTGATTTCGCGTGACCGTCATTCAAAGATAAAGTTCGTACGAAATTCGACAGTATTTTATTTTCACAGCTTAAGCAGCACAATACTTTCCGATAATAGTTCCCGTTCTTTTTTTTTGGAATATAATGGAATTTTTTTCTTACTCTATGGATACGGATTCTTGCTTTTAAACCACTTCGCTAAATGCTTCTGGATGTCGAGAATGAAGTTATGAGCTCTTATTTTACGGGTTATTATGAAGCGGCTTATAACTCGGTTTTGTTGCTATGAAACGACGCTATTTTTTAATCTATAATTTTCAGTTGATGTAAAAACTACTTTTTTTAGTTTTCAACATTTTTTCGCCAATTTTGGCGTGACCAGGTTGTTATAAAAAATCTAGCGTGATATAGTAGTTTCAGTGAAATCTTGTAATAAAAGAACTGAGTCTCTAAATAAACGGCGTGCGTGAATGGTTCAAAATTAGGCATGAGTTTTTTGTTGCTTTGTGAGCATACTTCCTTCTTTATCTCTCCTGAATGCGCGTGACTAAAAATTATTTAATCGTGAGCATGCCTTGTCGTGGGCATTTTAAAATCTCTCGTGCTGAATTGTGAGCCGAAGCACATCTCTACTCTTAAAGCTTATGATCGGAGATCGTAAAGGAACCGCAAACTGGAACATACAACCCATCATACCTCAATTCCGCCACAATTATAAATATTTTGTGCAGCTTGACTTTTGAGAAGGGGTGGAGTGGTAAATTTGGCGAAATAAATTGTTTTAAATCGTTCATTTTTAAACTTGTAGGAAGGGCTGGGGAGATGAGATGGGAGGGAGGTATATAACATTTGTTCTTTCATGTTACTCTTACAATACAATATAATTGACTTAAGTTATGAGAGAAAAACATATGATTCTTTTTACTTTGAAAAGGAAAAGAAAAAAGATGACGCTGTGCTGGAGGCCAAAGTAGTTTTTCATTTCTTCCTATAAACTCATAAGCAAAACAAACAACAGAAACTAACAGCAAAGAAGAGCATTTAATAAGAGCAAATCACAAAAAAAGAAATACAAATTTAACAAAAACTAATTGTTGTTGTTTTCTAAGTGGAAAAGCAAAGATCTTTAAAAGTGTAAAAATAATCCAAGATATGAAATGTTTTGTATAGACTTCAGAACAACCTGCCGTTCGTTTAAAGAGAAGTGCAGTGTATTGTGGCGAAATTTCTTGGTTTCCATTATTTCTGGAAAATCGGAACTTAAAGTTGCTGTGAGCTTCACGGAATTAAAAAATCAGATTGTTGTTGATACCACCAACATTTCTTATGGCGGAGCATTAATGGTTTGTTTTCTTTACATTTTTATATTACGATACTTCTTTTCAAATATTTCTGATACTTTCTTTGGGAAGTGGATAGAAGAGAAGCAAGGAAGATAGATATTTTATATATTATAGCAATTGTGTATTTCATATCTCGCACAGTACTCTCATTTTATTTATTATGCAAGTTCGTCGATAATAAAATCCAACATTTTTTTCTTGAAGTTTTAATTTAAATTAAATAAAGAAAAAGGTGTCGACTTTAAGCTGTTGCGTTTCATGCCATAATTTGAAAGTTAAATTTCACTTCCTGGAAAATCAGTCGGCAAAATGGCAATAGCTCGCGAAATGTTAGCTCTTATGCTTTCAATTGTTTCTGGCCTTGCGGCTTAGAAATGTGACTATTTGGCAGTGATAGTTTATCCAAATGTTATATTTAAGAAGCTGCCAGATTATTAAATTATATTCGCAACTTCATGCTGCATCGTTTGCAAGAGTTTGAGCGGGAATACAATCTTTATGACCTTAAGCTACTGACCAGACCGAGATTGGCGTAAAGTGAAGAAAACATAGTAGCCAGTATTAAAAAGGATACAGAAATTTTGATTCAGCTGGATTATATTTTATAACACGTTCCTCATTAAGACCTTCTCCGTTCGTGGTAAATTGCCCTATGGATCGCACAACACACTAGAGGGAAAACTTGATCTTTAGCCGTACTGTTCTTATGTAGAGTAAACTCCCTGCAGGAGTCCTTCCAGCCACTTTCAATCCTTTTTGCCTAGTGAACCTGTTTTCCTAGTTCCAGCGTAAAGCATTGCATGAGTAGGAGTCATTCTCTGTTTGCTGGTCAAACAAGCAAATAAGAAATGATGTGGTATTCCATACATAATGGCACAAAGCTTGAAAGTAAAGCCAGAACTGATTTAATACCTAATATCGTTGTTGTTTTATTTATATTTCTTTTCCTATCGTTCTTATCTGGTCACTCTGGATATGTCCAGATCTAAATCGTGAAATCAATCGCTCGTGTTTCCGAAAAAAAACCTAGTTGTAAGGCACGCTGACGTTTTCTTGAGTTAAAGTGTAAATTCTGCTTATCGCGTTGGCTGTTTAATCAAAAGTTTGCTTCATTGCTGAATAACTCTTACCGCAATGAGTTTGCCAAACTGAACGCAGTTTGCAAATACTTCTCCAAAAAAAAAAAAAATCGGTTTTAATATTGACTGTAGAATACTCTTCTGGCTGTTTTTTTTTTTTGTTAAAAATAAAACTTTTAATTACCATCGTTAACTGTGAGAATAGATGGATTCTGCGTCTAAAGAACTGAAGTGGAGCCCATTCCAGGCAGGTTGTCGTTCAACGGTCGAAACGAAATGGTAATCAGATGCGGCAAGTTCTGTGCTATGGGGCTATTAGCTGTTTTCTAAATAGGTTTTCACTGGTGCGACGTCCGTCGCCTTTAGTTCATGTGGCACTCAATTTACTTGTTTTGGAAAAAATCTTAATACTTTTATACAGGAGGAAATAGCTGCTGCATTACTACTGAATTTGCATATTTTTCTTTTGTTTGACACAAGTCTACATCGAGTAATGGTTTTAATTCTTCACCTCCAAACTTTTATAGCATTACATGTTTCCAAATATTGCATGTGGAGCCCATCTGTTGTCAAACAGCAAGTATTTTTTTTACTCCCGATAGTTTAGAAGTGAAATTTCGCATTTCGAAGAGAAAAGAGAGTTTGAAATTAATGCATATAAAACTGGAACGTCGGGGCCCCCGTAGTCTAGTTAGTAATGTGCTAGTTTATCAATCTGGTGGGTGTGGGTTCCTTTTTCAAAGACATCGTAAGAAAACGTAAATGAATTTTTTACATAAAAAATCGCATTGAGTTTTCTTTCTAGACAAATATGTATTTTTCAATTATCCCCTAATAAAAAATTTTATTGCCTTCCAAACGAACAACATATTCTTCTTCTTATTCACTTCTGCATTACTATCAAGACTTTTAAGCATTTATTTTACTAATCGTTTTCTTCTTTTAGTGCTTTTTGTGAAATAGCAAAATTATAAAATAGAAACCGCACAGTTAAATCAATTTTCCAAGAACAATTTTACTCGTATACAACTTGTTACAAACAATAGAAATCAGATTTGTGCTACTGTTTTGCCGTAAAGATTTCACTATCAAAAGGAGCTAAATGGACGAAGTGCAAAGAAGAAATCGTGGTTTCTCTGCTGATGCTGATGTTGGTTTTGTGTTTGTGTTGAAATTTAACAAATTCAATACATGAATAAAGCCAGCCTTGAAGACGGATACAAAGTCAACCAACTGCAATTTAAAATACTTATTTTCGTCTTTAGTCAACTTCCTCTTGGTAGTCGACTTGCGTGTGCAAAGATTTTTGAATGTCTGGTACGAGGGATACATGAGAAATTACGGTGGAAAAGATGTGAATGCTAAAAATATATTGGAAATATTCACAGAAGTTTAAGGTGAATGACTCTAATAACAGTATTTTATTTATAAAGGGTGTTTTTTTAAAGGAAAGATTTCTTAATAGAAATCAAGCACTAGAAGGATAATTTTCAGCACTTGACCTATAGCATGTGGATTTGTGATGAGGTGATCGCAAAATTAATCCTATTAACGATCAAGTATTTGGGGTTGCATATTGGTAGTAAATGGGTTGGCAAGTCATAGTGATTTATACCGGCACCTGTCGTTCGACAAAGTCCAACGATATTCTTATCAACTAAAACAATAGGAAAGCTAACGCCCCTAAACGTGCTTGCATAGGTGAATATTTAAGTTCATGGCTGCCTTGCTGAAGAGTTTTCACCTATCTATTCTCCTACTGTACGGCTTGCGTAGCCTTGTAATACCACCTTGTTAAGAACTACAATCTTCGCCCGATTTCGATCTGAAGCTCATCTACTTCGAGGGAGCCTTAATAGCAATCAGTGAGCTCTAGCTATTCGGTTACTGCTCGATCTTTGAAAATTCCTATCTTGTAATTTAGGGCCGCAGACAAGCCTTGTGGACTGATTCATCCACATCGTTCGAACAGCAATACATGAACGCAATTACTTCAAATTTTCTAGACAACTCACTTGCTTGCGTTACATAAACAGGCCATTAAATAGCCATTTAAAAAAGCGGATAATTTCAGTGCATTTTATAATTTCAAACATGCTGTTAGTGATTTTTGGTACAGCATTGGTCTTTTAAGTGACCAATTTTAACCACTCTACCTTTCAGTACCTACTTATATGATATTCTTGCATTTTTTTCTTCTGACTGTTCTTTTTTTTTTTTAATATTTTGTTAGTTTTCTGAAGTTGAAAAAATTCAGAGTCAACCAAAAAAATTTTTTACAAATAAATTAACATAAACAACTTCCATCATATATCGACACTTTAGAACAATTTCACCAAAAAGTCGAAACGTCAACGAAAAATAAAAATTTTATCAAAAAATTCGAAATTATATCAAAATTTTATATTTCACCAAAAATCAGGAACTTTGAAAGAAAATAATCCATAATTTCGCAAATATCCAATTACGCAAATTACATATTTTGTGACAAAAAAGCCCAAATTATACCATAATTCGATGATTACAAAAAAGTTGTCAAAGAATCGAAATTTCATCACAGACCGCAAACTGATCAAACCGAACTGACAAAGTATAAATTTTTTGTAGGCTTTAATTTTTATTTTATTGAATCTTTCCGAAAGAAATTCATAATAAGTATTCAAATCTTATTTCTAAAATATTGTTAGGAACTAATAATCGAAGATGTGTGAAACGACCTATTGTACAAATACGCAGTGTTATAAATATAAAGCAAAAAAAATTGCGTAGCGGAAATTCTCCGAACCGCGATTCAAAGTAGACAGAAAAACAACTTCTACAGAACGAAAAAAATAAATAAATAATATACACACACACAAACACATATACAAGACTACTAAGCCAGCAAATGAAATAAATGATGCACAATATCACGTATGTTCCGGACATTTTAAGAAACGGTGATCTCTATATAAACGCGTCGTCCATCGCAGAAGGCATAGTTGACTTTGAGTGTTAAGTTGACTTGAGTGTTAAGTGTACAGTGTAAATTAGTACTGAAGAGTTGTTAATAGACTCTTAATTGCCGAATAAAGTTATGTATTGATAAAATCATAAAGGACTGTGGGTTTTAATATTTGTAATTAAGCGAAGGCTACAAATCAACATTTATTATTAATTATAACCAATGTGATGATACAAATTTATTGTATTCAAATCTTAATAATAAAGTCGAAAGTTATCGAAAAAATTTGTCCTCGAAAAATTCAAAAATTCAGCAAAAAAACTGAATCATGGGAAATTAACCAAAAGACTTAAATATCATCGCAAAATTTAAAACCAGTTTCGCAAAAAAAAAAAAAATCCGAAAGAGAATGCACTAAAAAGATCAACAAATTCAACCTCGCTAGAAAGTATAAATTTCAGCAAAAAGCAGTCATATTAAATATGGAAAAAATTACCAAGAAACCTAAATTTCACTAAAAGCGACCGAATTACTAAAATCATTAAGCAAAATTTAATTTTCACAAAACATTGAAACACTACAAAAATTTTTAAATTCCACGGGGTAAAAAATTAAAACTCCATTATTACCGAAAATTAAAAAAAAAATCCAGAATATACAAAAAAAATTCTAACTGTATCAAGTAACAGGCACCTACCGGGGCGATTATGTTTAAAAACGTTTATTTCTTACTTCGTATCCTTTTTTTAATATGTGTTCAAACGTCCCTCGTATACATCTACTACTATTATCTAGAAGAAATCTTTGTTTAGTTGGCCAGTGAAAATGTCAGAAGACAATAATCAGCATCCAAAGAAAGGCATGATGGATGGTGCGGAGAACGTGATTGTGGTGATGGGGATGATGTTGGTTGGTTGCAAGTTCTGTTGGTTATGGTGTTAATGTTGAAATTGTTGTTTTATTTTATTTTTTTTTTGTTCTCTTGAACATTTTCATTTTTATGACCAAACAATTCGTGTGCTGTGTGGAAGCCCAGTTTCTTCTCTTGTCTATATAAAGATGCATTCATTACTTGTTTTCTTTCGTTTCACCAAGAGATTTTGCTTTATTTGTTTCTTGGTCTAGAGAAATTTAGTTTCTGTTTTTTTTGTACTCTCCTGCTTGTTACAACGACTACTTTTATCACTACTACTGCTACCCCACTATCACTACTAATACCCCTACTCACAGCAACTACTATAACTTCATTGTGTTTAGTTTATATCTTTTTTATAGCTGCAAGTTTTCGGTTTTTGTGGTTCATTTTAAGAAATATAATTTAACAGAAAGAGTGGTTTGGATTTTGCTGTGTTGTTTTTGGAAGCTTAGATTGCAAAAATTCTCCTTCATTTTACTCTTCCTTTTTTTTATTTGCTGTAAAATGTTTAGAAAATTGCAGTTTCTTTTGGTGTTTACTTTAGAAAAACAAAAGACTATACAAAAAAAAAAAAAAATTAAGAAAACGACCAGCAAACCCAGAAGAGAATATTATTTAAATGTGTTGGTGGCATGTAAAATCAGCCAGGTTGTGTGTGTTCATGTAGGTGTATGTGTGCGTATGTGTGTAAGAGAGAGCCTTTGTTCAAAAGGCGGCAATAATTATTTTTAATGAGTCTTGCATACAAAAGTTCTTGTAAGAAAAGGTGACTTAAAGAAGGAATGAAATTTAATGACGTAATAATTAGCTTTCAAATATTCTTTTGATCATTTTAAACTTTGGAACGTGCAACGTTTGAACAAAGCCATGGATCTTTTATTCTTCATGTATGTGTATGCTACATGCATGTTTCATATTCCGTTTACAGTATCGCGAGAAAGTCGATTTAGCTGATCGCATTATCCCTTGATTTGTTTGAAAAGTGGTTGGCCATGTAAACGTAGCAACACTGAACTTAGAGTTGTGACACATGAGGCTGTTCCACATTTCATTTCTTCACCATCTGGTTTGTCTGCACCATCCTCTACATAGAAAATTAAACAATATTGCGTCGCTCTCAGTGGAAGGCATGAAAAATTGAACGTCACTGAAAAAACTGAAAAGAGATTCAAATGATTTCGTTGCAGAACGGTGCTATTTTTAAAATATTTTTCAATAGTTAAAATTAAAAGATGTAATTAAATTTGTGCTTTGTTTAATTAATTATTTATTTAAAAAAATTTGTAATTTAGTTAGCAAAATAATCAAACCGATTAAAACAATATACTAACAACAATAATTTATTCAAATGAATATAAGTTTGATAATAAATCTTATTAAATTTCATACTAAAACTAAGCACCATTAAAAACCCCTCTATTTAATTTTTCTTAAATATCTGTGGCAATAAGCAATAGGTGGTTAAGTCGACTTAAGCTAAAAACGGTTTAATACCTCCATTTTGATTTCCCAATTCTTAAGTACGCCTCAGCAAAATTTCACTTATTTAGCTCTATTTTTTGAGAAGTTATATTGAAATGAATTTTTGTTTACCTTTGTAATTTGGAACGGTAACTTAACTTTTTTCAAATGTATTATTTAATCAAGGGGTAATGTTGCTTTTCGAACCGCTTCTTTACGCGAATTGATTTTTAATTTACGGCTACCTGACTTTCATGAGTTTCTGAGTTTCATGCTACCAGTAGCATTTATTCTTGACTGTAGTAATTTCAGACTGCCGATTGGTGACTGTCGGCCTTCTTGCTTATTATGGAATCTCATGTAATTGTTAGCGTTTGTCTCAGACTTAGGTACAGCATGACAATCACATTTAACAAGTATCGGCCCGTAGTACGAAACCAGATGCTAACCAGTGCTGGACATTCAGACACAATGTACGCTATCGTCTCAGCCTCTTCCACAGGGGTATTTTTGTAGACTCATTCGTCTACCTCTGCCCAGGCTTCATTGGCCATCCCTATCGGAATTACGGTCAAATCCCCTAGGAGTACCATTTGGAGATGAACCCGTCCACCCCTTGTGAGGCATTCTTGTCCATCTCTTCTGGCTTCCTCGCTAGGCAAACTAAAACCGAAATCCTTTAGAGAACTCAGATGGGCACGCAAACAGAGCTCTATATGCACGGGTATGTCTTTATAACAACTGAAGATCGAATGGTATCCAGGGTTTGTATACTAGAGACTCCCTCTTGGCCACGCATCTCCAGCGTATGCTATTCCACTATGGATTAGGGATTTTTACAAGAGCTAGAGAGAGGCACCTATTACTGCCCGCCACCACAAAAAGATATAAGTCAGAACTTCTGAAAGGGCACTCAGTTACGCAAGCCATACCTTTGCCCCCGCCTGCTGACGGCATTTTCCAACCGTATATAACAGTTTGTCTTAAAAAACGATCATGTTCTTTAAAATCAACTTTAAAGTTTAAAATTGCTCTCCGGTAAAACGACAAATGCAATCTTAAGCAGTTTTTCCTTATTGACACAGATATTTTATTTTAAATTTTTTTATAAAAATGTCCAAGTTCCCTTTCCGATAAGAAGTTATTGGTCGTACAGTTTTTTTTGTTTTTAGAGAATTCTCAAGTTTAGGGTATGAAGTGACCGCCTCTAACCATTCAAATAGTTTCCTTTTCCTTTTGGCTGTGCAATTCAATTTCATTTTGATTAATGATCACATTTCTTAGAGATTTCGCTTTAGCAATTTAATGCATCATTTAAGTTTTCAATTGTCCTCTTCACCATCATCCACTTGCACATTTTATAATTTGATACACACCTTTATTACTCTTTATCCCTTATCCGCTCTATTGGCCCCAAAACCGAATTATCATGGTACAAAAAAAGTACAACAGAATTTCATGTTGAAATCATCGAAATCGTAATTAAGCCCAAAGGAGAAAAACTTTTGCCATTATTCTGGAAATATTAACTTGTTTTATTTTTGTGGTGAAACAATTATTATCGTTGCTGTTGGTGATAGTTTTGTCACTAATAAATAAAACAGTCAAAAGAGAATTGCTGATTCAATTACTGGCAAACGATAAAACTTTGTACATTAAAGCGAATGAACAAGAGCAGCTACTCGTAAGTAAAGAAGGCAGTCAGACAATAGAAATGGAAGTAAAATGCAAAAACTGAGAGAAAGGATTAAAAATTTGTTTTGAAAAACCACAAATCTAACACTTGACCAAAAACCAATTTTGGCATTTAGTTTGTTTTTTGAGTAACAAATTATGAATTTTCTCTCCAGGGCTCTTGAGGGACAATGTACATAAATATAACAAGCATTAAGCAAACACTAGAAGAATTTCCATAAGTGCTGGGGAAGGGCAAAAATCATTTGTCATTTTCTGAAATTTGACATTTAGAGAACATAAATACGAGCGCAAGGATTTTTATTTCAATTCATTTCAACTAATGGCCAGTCTTAATTTAGATTGAATAAAAATGAATTTTGTAAAGGAAAAAGAACAACCAAATATGTCATATTATGTCACATAAAACAAACAATATGTTGTGGCATGATGATGATCGTTAGCCTGGTTACTCCTGCCTTGGCTTAGACATTGCCGACTTTTATGTTTCCCTTACTCCTGCTCTTTTGGTTTAACATGTCCAAGTGCTATTAATCTTATTTAATTTCAAATTGTATTCAAATTATGTCTGAGTTTCGTCAAACAGTTGCAGCAACAACACAACGTAACTTGGAAATATTGTTTTTGTTTTTAAATTTTACACCCGACGCTAAGTAAACCTAAAATAAGAAGAGCCCCAGTCCAGCCGTTTAAACTATTTCGCAAACTAATCTCTTTATAAGTCGAGAGTAGGCAGCAACTAAAAGTTCTGTTTTTGTTCGTAAACCTTCGAAAATGAAATGTCATTAAAAGCAAATATTGATTTTCTTATTCCGTTTTTTGGTTTACGATACCAAGTAGGAACAGGAGACAAGAGAGAGTATTTTCGAAATGGTCTTACAATGTTATGGCACATACAGGAATGATTTATCTGGACTAGGAATTTTAGCTTCAGCTGTTTGAATTGTGAACAAGAATTTTAAAAAAATGTCTGACCTTTCATCTTTCTCCATGATGGTTGTACAAGGTTTTATAAATACCAGGGTCGTAAGCAAATAATCATTGGAAGGCAAGGAGGAACTGAAAGAAACCAAAATATCATACTAACCGGCTGCTATTCAGATTCAACTACATAATTCAGGATCTAATTCGGGAAAATAATATGCCTTTTACTCCTTTCAAGTTGAGTTTTTCGAGGCGGACGCTACAGCTGGATTACAACCAATAACAGCCGAATTCATGATCTTTGAACGAGTTAAGACAACAATTATTCTAAAGATAACTCTTTATAATTCCATTTCTATTCACACATCATTTGCAGTATAACCGAGTAAAGAAGTGATTTTCGAGTGTCTCACTCGTCTCTCACTCGCTGTCTCTCTCTCTCTTTCTCTCCGATAATGTCTCTTAAAAACTGTAGTTCGAAACAAGCTTAAATAAACAACTTATTTTGTGCCATTCGAATAAGGTCCATATGCATAAACCGAACCAAGTAAATATTATCCCTGGAAGAGATAATATTCTATCCAGAGTGGATCAGTAAATAACTAGCGCGACATAAATCTCTGTTTGCTTCCGAAACCCCCACTTAAAGAGAAGTTCATGGTCCAAGCATGCATGATTAATCTTGGTAAAAATTGAAAATTTTTAATTTTTACTATGAAGATCGTTGCCACAAATTTGGTTCGTGGAGATTCTTGTGAAAATTCCTAAAAGAATTCACTCAGTTGTTTGTCCCCATACCGACTCATACAAATGACGGGGGTTGCAATAAGCTTAAGGTCTAGGCATCGACAACACGATGGCGACTTGATTAAATCGTGACTTTTTGGGTAAATTTTTTTTGCCAAAAAGGCATTTAATTTCTCAACAGAGTCTTTTTGTAGCTCTACACATTTATCCCAGCGTCTTTTTAGTTTTTTTCATTCCCTCCAAATAACATGATTTCTGCAGGCCTTCAAAATATACGTTTGTTTTGAGAATGACCTCTTGGTTTGAACCAAATCTCTTACTACTCAGCTATTTCTTTAAATTTGGTAACAGGAAATTATCTGGAGAGTTTGCTGATACATGGATTTTTGCCATATTGACTACACACGTATACATCATCCGTGAATTGTTTTCTTCGTTAAATGGGATCGTTTGGGTGTCGATGTGGCTACGACCTTCTTGGCTTGTTTTACTTTTTCTTTGGACTCTGGTGTATTGTGATGGATCCATGTTTTGTTTCCTTCCCCTTTTGAAGTGCTCCTTTATTTTCCAAATATTCAAGCAAAATTTGACGCACCCGCTCGATTGAGATTCCTACTGCCTCAGCAAACTTCCGTATTATTCCATGGATTTTATCTAAAAAATAAAATATTGCTCTGCGAAGTCTACGAAATCATGGACATTAAATAATTCTGGAAAATGTGATAAATTTCCCACGGACCTCTACTAAACAAACAAATCCTTTTTATTCTTTTTAAAATAGTCCCTACAAACTCTTGTACACACTAGCATTGCTGCCCAGATAAGAGGGGATAATTTGTTCAAGTGTCAGTTTTTAGAATGAATGAACTTTCTCACCCAGAGGGAGGTAGCAAAGAACTGTACGTTAGCCTTTGATTCTGCTATTTTTATTGTTCCTCTCGGTTTGCTCTTCATTTGCAATGCTTAAAAGCCAGTGTTATTTAGCTGTGATAACAACTCCTGTCACTACTTCTGTTCCTCGACTACATGTGCGAGAGTATGTATATGAGTCAATAGCAGTATGTGTGTGTGCATGTGTCGGTGTGAGTGGGGAAAATTAATATGCTTTGATGGTTACTGCAGTAAAACTTTGGCTTAAAATGATTTATGGATATTCTGCCGGAAAGTGACCACTTGCAGTGTTGATACGAGCATGCAAAAATAAGCGAAAACTGAAAAGCAAACACTGAACGAATAAATAAAAAAAGGAAGAGAAAACAAACGTAAGGCGTGTATCGATGCCAAAGCATTGGAGACAATTTTAAATTGAATTAAAGAGACAAACAAGTTTTTGCACAACAACAAAAAAATAAATAAATAAAAAATAACATAAACAACATTTATTCTCCCCTTAAGATTTGGCAGGACAAACTTTCAAAAAAATATTGCCTGGCAAATATTTACACATATTTTTTACACCAAATAAATACCCACATCAACTGTTGTGCTTGCAACCGAACCTTGTACATGTTGCTGCATGTGAAAGCTTCGGTTGGGAAAAGTAAATTTTTACTTTTGTTTTCATTTAAAGTAAATGATGTGAAGAGAATTGATACATCCCGTATTTTTACTTACACAGAGAAACGGCACCAACATACTGGCATACGTGGCAGTGTTTTCTGTATGGTGTGGCAAATGCTGCCAAAAGTTATTGGAGCTTAAATATGCTTCACTGCTGCTGTTCTAGTTGTTGATATTTAACTTGTTGTCGTTGCTTGTTTTTTGTTCAAATTTATAATGCTTGATTTACCTTTACGCCCCATTGGGATGATACGTTTGCTCTTGTGTTAATTAATTTACCCACTCACCAAACAACAACAGACAGCAACATCTATACAAACAACAAATAAAACAAGAGCTAAACAAAAAAGTGAAACTTTAATGACATCCTCGTCATCATCACACATTACCAACACTGATCTATTGCAATCATCCTTCCGTGTCCTGACTCCATCTGACTGAGTGGCATGAATGTGTCGCTTATTATTGTTATCATTATTACGGGTATTACGCCCCAATTTACAATATAAAATTAAACCTGGTTCCCGATTGCGAAAAGTGAGCTAATCAACTTTTAAAACAACATTTATGCTACAAGTAACACGAAAAGTTTTAAGGTTCTCTTTTACAAAAAACCTCAACGCTCTGATATTATAAACAATTCCCTATGGCCACTTAAAAGTCAGGCATTTACAACAATTATCCTGCCACCATCCCAGCAGCTATAAAGTCAAATACTTCAATACTCATTTAGCGTAAAAAGAGTGATGAACAATTAGTGATTCTTAAATTAGCGTATGGGTCTCGACCTCAACACACAGCTCACAAAGGCATTTGGTGTCGTCGGTATACTCTACAGCAACATCATTGTCATTGCCTCCCTCCTTCGTCACCCTTGTTGTTGCTACTATTGTCATCATCCAGAATAACTATCCACAGCAACAATGTATCCATGAACAACAATCACTCATTTTGACGTGATATTTCAAGCTTAAAATTATTTTAAAACTTTTAGTGTCAGTTATTTAAAAGAATTGATTCCTTTAAGAAACAAATTTTTTATGTCTTCTTAATACAAACTGAATTGAAAAGACTACCGATTCCTATAAAAGATATGACATTGCTCGATAGAAGGAGGCAAATAATTAGGAGTTGTAAAAAACTATTCAGGTCAAAGGCTGGCGTGGTTTAAGTAAGTAAAAGTGGAATGAAAAAGAACGGAATAGTGAAATGAAAATTGAATAGTGAATTTAAAATTGATGCTTTCACAGCTCTTACAGAACTCAGAGCTAATATACCTCACATGGAAATTTCAGACAGTCGCGTTTGAAGAGCATTCGGGAAGGGTGAGTAAACCGTCAAACATTTCCTGTACCTACTCGTATATATGCCATTTCAAAAAAAACAACAAATCCTCCGGCCCATTCGAATCAACTTCAGAAGTACTCAAATTAATACATTGAACAAACCTTAATATTTTGTTAAAACAGTTTAATAAGATTTTCGATGCAGGTGAATACCCTCACGAATAGTTGAAATATACGTTCGTGACGTATGAGTATAAAAAATGAGAACTCCTAATAAGAGATTTTCGATTTAGCTTCAGAGAAGCTATGGGTACACGTGAAGCATTGTTGAGCAGACATGTTCTGGGACGAATTTGCAAAGCCATCCATAAGGAAATGGTTTCAGCTGTTAGTGACTACGAAAAAGTGTACAATACGATGCAATACGGCCACGGTGAGCTATTGGAAATTCTTCCCGCAATGAATGTTGACTCAAAAGAAATAATATGCATAAGGATTCTTTGCTGGCAACATACAGCCGAAAGGAATACTACTGTTAAATATACACTGCGAACGCATATTCCCAGAAGGCTTTAATGACATAAAGTGGGTATTAAACTAAACGAAAAGCTACATATGCTGACGAAACAACTCTTCTGGCGGACATTCTGAACAGTCTTCAAGTATTAGTTAATGCAGTAAAACCCATCTTTTATTATGCCAAAATCTGGCAAGAGTACAACAATTCAGTTATCTTGAATGCTGGATCAACGAGGAATGAGACCCAACGATGGAAGTTAAATGTCGTATTAAAATCGCTAGATCAGCATTTTTCAAATACAAAGAACATCTTTGCGTTTCGCGAAGTGTTATGTTTACTCAGATATGTATGTTAAAGGTTGCAGACCTGAACAGACTTGAAGTATTCGAAATATGGATTTATCGGATGATTTAAAAAATACCACTGACCGACCAACTCCGAAGTGCTTTGTAGCATAAACCAAGAATTAGAGCTGTTACACCTTGAAACCCATGAAGACGGCATAACTGGGATATGTCATGAGAAACGATAAATGCACTCTCTGACAGACTATTTTAGAAAGGAAAATCGAGCACAACATTAGAGCTGTATTTGAAATGTGAGAGTCTTGCTTAGTGCTGCCCGATATAGAGAGAAGTTTGCAGAAATTTTCAGGAGCCTAAACTAAAATCTTAAGGTAACGCTGACGTCTAGGTAATTTAAGAAGAATACGTTCTGGTTTTAGTTCTATTAGAATCAAATAATAATTAACCAGTACGAAATATTGAGAACTTTAAGGAGGCTCGTTGAGGATGAACTACAAAGGGTCTGACAGGAAATTTGCTGATATAAAGCTGCACATTCTAGAACGACGGGGAAATAAATGTTCCGAGTGCAACTGAATAAATACTGAACCCTAAAATGAAAGAATATGTGGCTATTTGACAAGGAAACTAGTCCTGCAAATGCCGGCCATCCTGAAGTCGGATAGCGAGATATGCACTAATTAACTACCAGCGAACTGCTTAGATTTTACAAAGCTCCCTTAAGACATCTCGTTGCAAATGGTACTGAGGACTTTTGTACAAGTTGTCCCAATAGAAATTTTTAGATCTCCTGTGCACTTGTCGTGCCCTAGAGGACCAATGTCAGATTCATCTCGGGCAGAGCTGCTTCAGAAGCCTTTTCGAACTTTAGGAGGTGGGAATAAGCGGAATATGTTCCTTAATAAGGAGTTTCAACTGGCTTAAATATGACTCTACTTTCAACCTATTCTCTCTACACTATTCTACTATTCCTCCAGTTTTTCGACTTACCTTTTCTTTTCTCTACGTTCTTTTCTTCATTATTTGCTTCTCAGTCAGGTTACATAAAGGGTCTGATAACTGACGTACTCTTCTCTACGCTACTCTACCCTTCTGTTTTCTACTCTTCTCTACTCGTCGCTACTCTTCTCTTCTCTGCTCTTCTTTTCCTTTTTTAATGGTTTTCTAGGTTTTAGTTCCACTTTCTGCCACCTCAGTCTAATTTACAATGGTGCCGTAGTCCAAGTTCACTTAGAGAACCAGATTGTAAATGTCATCTTCAAACGCATTTTGCATTCCGAGATTGAAGTGCTGAATATAAGTATTGAATTTTAGTGGGGTCACGCAATGATTCACTATATAGTTGTGCAAGTGATGTCAAAAATGGGCTGAAAACCTTAAGCAGAAGACTTTACTGCTTTCATCTTTAATGAAACGGAGCGAACGTACCCCAGAATTAAACAAAGGGCGAGTAAATCATACGTTACTGGTTTCTAAAAGGATTAAAAACGACATTCCCAATTCGAATACCAAACAGGTCCATCATTTAACTTTGCAAATATTCTACTTCATTGTGATTTAATTAATTTATTTAGGATTTAAAGAAATGCGAAACATTTTATATCGGCATAACCGATATAACCACCAACCACACCAATTCCGATGCAAACGACTCTTTTAAATTAAATACGTTTTTCGACATCAATTTCTACCAACGAAAATAAAGCAAAAAAAAACACAACCCTATAAAAGACAGAGTGCGATACGTTGAGTGATATAAATGCATAAAGTGATGCCAGAGAAATTTATAGACTTTAAAATGTCCTTCGGTAAAAGTCTAAATGTTATATTGTATGTTACAAACAAGCAAACGTTTGAAAGGATGGTTGATGGTTGGATGAATGAATTAATAAATTAATCTATGAATTTGCGATTTGTTTCAATAACCAGCAACATAATGGCGCAGTATAAGTACTGCCATAACGGCCACCACTACCAACGAACAAGAGATGCTTGTTAAGCTCAAGTCAAAAAACGACAATGATAAATGTGCGACCACAGAGGCAGACGGACAGATATTCAGTTAAATAAACCTCTAGGACCGCACAATATGTCACACTTATACACAAGGTGTACGAGTATTTTGTCATGTTGATTTCTAGAGTACCTCGTACAGGATACTAGGATACAAATTTATATTACATCTCTTCAACCCTCTCTCTCTCTCTTCACTTCTTCATATTTTTCGCCTTTCTTTCACCACTCCACCCATACTTCTGCATGCAAGTATTAAAGCCGTATGTAAATGTAGGACAGTCAGTATAAAATATGGCAAGGGCTTGAAGTGTTTATGTGTAGACGACCATGTTATAGGCAGGAAGACAGTGTCAAGTATCCATGCATCCAGAAACATGTATCAAAACTCCAGACACTCATTGCTAATTCTATTTGTATGTTTCGCCTAAGACTTTAATAAAGTTTTCCAAGTGATTTCCTTAAATGTATCAAAGTACTAATTTAAAGCGTTCTGATATTCGTATTTGGAGGCTTTGTCAAATTTGCTTCTGCTCATTTGCCACAATACGCAATTGTATGACACCATGTTTAGTTAAAAGTTTAGTGTAAGTTAGGAGCACTTTGAAGTTAATTATATAATTTAGAGAAACTAAAGAAGCGTAATTAGGCCAAATCTAACCAATGTTGCAGTAGTACGGTGGTCGGTAGGGGAGAAGAGGTGTAACGTAGTAACGATTGTGCTGCCTTGGAATCAGAACCACACCAACTAGGTCGTTAAAGTAGAAACTAATCATCAGCCATCTCAGCAGAGATGAGTGAGTGAATCAATCGAGATTACAAATCACGGCACTAGAAAATATTGGAGGTCACGGTCGGTTAAACGCAGGCGCGGAAGTATCGAACCGGATACCTGCATCATAAGGTTCTTGTGAGATACTGATACCAGATGGACACTAATAGTCAAACAGAACTATAGCACATATTCCCGAGGGAATTGGCTGTTGTACAAACGTCTTCAATCTAAGCAATAGGCCGGATTTGGCAGTTTTTATTTCGAAACCAGTGACCGAAATACATATCTGCATCAAAATACGGTTCTTCCAGCGGAAGTTCTTCCGACCACGGAGTGTCTCAGCGAGCTAAATGGAAATGATAGGCCCGTGGAGGTTAATATCTTCACGCACATCTTATCGACAATAAGGCTATTAAATTCCAAAAGGGTTTGATCCAGAACGATTATGGAATGCAAAAAGGCGTTACACGACTAATTAGCGCATGGTAGACTGCGTATCTTTTGGATACTGGATCACTACGAAGCCGCTCGAAAGTAACGCGCCAACAGCCTGTCAATTACCAGAATAACGGAAATTTGGATTGTAGTAATCGAAGTCTTCCGTGTTGATGTCGCAAGGCAAGTTGCCTTTTCAATAAATTTAAAGGATACGATGGTAACTTCTTATGTGATCTCGATTGGTTCAATGTGTTTTCTTTAGTTTCTGTTGCCCATAAAATTACAGTAAGTACCGTTTGCGAGTTTTAATATTATAGTGCGTAACCAAGTTCTCAAACTCTTTGATAATGACCCGTATATTATGCTCTCTGATCGTTCACAACCGGCACCCGCGTGCCAAAGGAACTATACAGGACTCATTCCTGGCAGGGTTCAATGGTTGAATCAATCTGGTTGGTATATGGAAACGCCTCAAGTGTGCTTTACTGACTGATCCCAACAGGAAAACGGCAACAATGGGGTTGGATTAGTTGTACCAAATTTCCAATAAGAAAATATCGAACATTTTTCAAGCTGAATTTTTTGCTATGCTCACTTACACTAGGGAATGCCAGAGGAGATGAATAAGAGGCGCACAAATCCTAATAATATCATTCAGAAAGTCAGCACTTAAGGCCCCATGACGTGAGATCAAGTGTTGTCATGGAACACATTAAGTATATAAATAAGCTTGCTACCCTTATTATATTTAAATTATGCTAGGTATCTCACCATGAGCGCCATGTTAGGAATGAAAGAGCCGATTGATTAGCATACCGAGGAGCCCAACGTTGGTTTTTTATGACGGTAACCTGCAGTAGCTCTACTATTGAGAAAGCTGAATTCTGGGTTGCGACAGAAATTGCTAGATATGAGAAAGCTACACCGGGATTAAGCTGTCTTGGGGGAAAATCCAATAGATTCTGATGCTAGATAAAAATGAGCTCAGGACAATTACGGGGTGATTACGGGATACTGTAGTCTAAGTCACCATTTAAGAGACTCCAAAGTAGTTTCTGTGACCTGAGTAATGAAACATCTGAGCATGTGTTCTGCGATTTTTCAGCTTTCAATTCTCTTAGATTAAAGATACAAGGCACGACCTCATGAACTCCAGGAGGTGAATCTGGTGTCTTACTGGAGAAGGTAATTGACATTTCTCGTAGCCTTATTCTAGTAAGCGTGAGGAAAAATACTGCAGCCCAGATCGAGCATTTGAATCCACACAAAATGGTCATATAAATAAACTTAAAATTTTATCAAAACTTAAATTAAAAAAAAAAAATATACTTTGTAGCATTCTTGTAATGTTACTAGAAATTCTTCCTTCGTTAAAATACATATATTTCTCACCATTTGTATTCTTACATTGGTTTTGTACAAAAATAGTAACTCTTAAAAGAAGTGTCAATATGTACACTAATCTAAAAACCATTTGCATATAAAATCTAAAGGATAATCTAAAATTTTTTTTCTAAACAAGCACACAACAGAACATATGGTAGAGACTCTTCACATTTTATATTCAGATATTTCTCGCCTCTCCCGCAATTGCCAATATAATGCATTTTTTCGAATTGAATTTATTTCTCTCTTTTAAAGTGATTTTATCCTCACAGAGAGTTGATAGATACAAATCAATAAGGAAGAGGAAAAAAGTCAAGTGCTACTTAAATTTATAAAATAGCAAGAATGGAAATAATACACTTTAGCATTTAACATATCTATATTTTAACACAAAGAATTTGAAGCTTTAATTTGAAATAAAATATAGATAAATAGTGTCAATTGCGTTGAATGTGGTTTTCTCAGAAATATAAGCCGTCGCCATAGTGATTCGAATATGACTTGCGACATATGGTCACGTCGGCTGGTTCAATCGGGAAGTCCAATCTTCGATGACTTCTTACAGCAATGGAGGTCGTCTGGTTGTGATAACATAGTGAATGATGTCTTTCAAGGCTGTAATTGTCTTTGGCTTATCGGCGTTTACGGGAGACTTCACATTGTCTCACAATAAAGAGTGCAGAAATGTTATATTGCATGATCTTGGAGACCAATTTGCGGGTTGATCGAACGTTTCTTTCAATAAGTAAATTGTGGCATGTGCTGTGTATCATGTTGCACCGTCTTATTGAAATTACAGATCCTCAACATTAAGGTCATTAAATTGTGGTACACAAAAAGTCAGTGATCATTGCCCTGTAGGGGTCACCTTTAACTGTGACGTTCTATTCGGTAAGGATTTTGAAGCGATTCAGACCAATACTAGCCAATGAAACGCAGCAAACTGTGAGGTTTTTTGGATAATAGCTTGTGGATTATCTTTATTCCAAATGCAGCAAGTTTGTCAAGCCCGTTGCGCCGAAAATGAGCCTTATCACTGAACGTAATATTGCGATAAAATAGTGCGTAACATTCCCAAATTGAAACACGATTTGCAGAACAAATTCTCATAAATTGCAGCGCTGTTCAGGTGTCAGGAAAGTCATGATGAAATTGCAAACCAAACGAAATACAAACAAGTAACAGCTGCCAAAATCGCGCACAGATCGAGCAGTATCGCGAACTTAAAGTTCTATACCTGTAACGGAAACATATTTATTTATTGTACATATTGTTTGTAACAAAAACATAAGAGTTAAAATAAGGGTAGGTCGATGTTGAAATGGAATAAGTTGAGATCTGTGTAAGGTAATATTGAAATTCCCATAGCTTTTGACGGGCGGTTATCGCATCATTCAAATGTCCACTGCGACTTCTCACGGTGGCAGGGAACTGTCGGTCATAATTTTCAATGACCCTGCTTGGGTTATGTTGCTTTTGAAGGCATCGGTCAACAAAGTATAGCGGCTGCCGTTTACGACGATGGTTTCACCAACGTTGGTTGTGTAGATGTTTGGATGCCCAATACCCGTATTATCACTTGGAAAATTTCGTGGTTGTTAGCGCAGTCCGATACATGGCTGTTGTGCTTGTTGGCATATACGTTCATCCAAAAGTGCAAAATAATTAACAGGCACCGGCAAAATAATATGGATACTACAGAATGTCAACACCGAACCGTTCTTATTGGAAACTCCGTTATATTAAATATCTAGTATTTCCAACTTTCCGTTGTATGAAATTCAACAGCGTTGTTTCTACTGCTGAGACCAGTGGATTATAATTCGACTCTTCCATTCCATTGGGAATTAATGTATCTTCCGAACAAACAGTATCCGAACGTTCTGAGCGAAATCAAATTGGATCAATTATTTACTAACACGTATTCTAAAAACGTTTTCCCGAACACTGGTAATTAGAGTTCTGAAAAAAGTAAAATTTCACAAAGTGACATGTCAGGCAATTAGGAAGCTTAAGAAAGTGAATGACTGCCGTGTTTGGACAAATACTGATGTAAAAGATGAAATGTGTGAGGCAGTGCAAAGATGTAGGAAAGAAATATCTTAAGACGAACATATAATCATACTCCTGATTATTTACCTTAAATAGGAAATCCGAAGTGGACCACGCTCGGGCATCTAATGGAAAGGGATCGGCTATGACGTAGAGTTTTGTTTTTGGGTTGTCTAAGAATTATCATATTCGTTAATTAGGATTAATTACATATTCATTCACCAATGTCTTGTATGAGTAGTAATGATTCAACCAAGGACGTATTGATTAAAAGACAAAACGAGAGACGATTGTCTGGAACAAATTCAACATTGTCATTAACTGTACAGCTCCATACGGATCCGAATATTCGATATCTCTAAGGTGATCTTATGGCGATCGCCCTGAAAGTTTTTTTTCCTTTTCGAAATTTTTTTTAGTTGCCCCAAACAAAAGAAAGACATGAAGCAAGACGAGAATTTGTAATTATCTTCTGCCGAATCTATCCTATGGTTATTTGAATTATTAACAGGAACCCAAAGAAAAAGCGTCTTTTGTCATTGGTAATGCTGCAAATGATATTGGCTATTATTGTAGCTAGAATCGTTTGCTATTAACTAAGTTTACGTATCACAATTTTGCATCCGTTTTTAAATAAGCATATTTGGGAATATACCTGTATGTATAGCACAGAATAACCAATAATCCTCTCGAACATCTGTCGGTACAAGCATCACAAACCATCTATTTAATCAGCTACTCGGTTACCTACAGCTATCCAACCAATCATCTACCGTCCATTCATTTATTCATTCATTTCAGTTTTGCTCATTTTTAGCTGTTGCCATCATCATCATCATAATATTCCAATAATATTTTCCTTCAGAGCTTCAAAATTGTTTTTGAACTCATTTTGATTTATGCAACACATACCTACGTACTTTTTCTCATTCATTTATTGCACCATACTGTGCCTGTTTGCTACCGTAACGCTAGAGTTTCATTATACTTAGATCCTCTTCGACTTGCATACATACAGCTGCTCATCAACAATAATAATATTGCCATTGCTGTATGAAATGGCTGCACAAACCAAACAACACTAATGCCAACGGTAACATTCATAACAGCAGCTTCAGCAGCGGGAACAACAACAACAACACTAACAAGTGTGAGAGGAAAAGTATCAATTGGTGTTCATCGATTTGTAATCAGTATCAGACGCTACGTAATGCGCGCTTTATATTGAAATGATGCAGTCAAACGAATAGTAATATTACTCGAGTAAGGAAGGTAATAGGAACATATTTACAAAGAATGGAATCCTTTTCAGGATATTTTCATACACACAAAGGCCAACGTAAATAATTCAAATTTTCTAGCAAACTTGCAGTAACAAACTTTTGAGATTACCAACAGCTTCTATGAAGTAAGTGTGCTGTGTTTTTGAT
Source organism: Phania funesta (assembly GCA_963932375.1). Taxonomy (NCBI): domain Eukaryota; kingdom Metazoa; phylum Arthropoda; class Insecta; order Diptera; family Tachinidae; genus Phania; species Phania funesta. Next base: position 82,403,272 of record OZ010655.1, on the reverse strand, counting down.
CAAGTCCTGACTGGATTTTAATGCTGCGTTGTTAGTACGCTTGCGTTGCCACAGTTTGACGAATGACTAACACCATAATTCAGCACAATCGTTTGGCTACATTGGAAATTAATTTTTATTACTTTCAAGGTTTGGCCCACTGAAGTCACTGTAAATAATGCTATGAGAGAATTTTATATTAATGATGGATTGATGTTAACTATCTGTGGCCATCTTGTTTTGTCGGCAGCTGTCAAATCCGAGGTTTACTATTCAGTCACTGATGTCGAATCACCATGGAAAGGGACACGATAGTGCAGCATGTTCCAAAAGCTTCTTTAGCGACCAGATCGTATGTGGGACGTTCCTCATCTACACAAAGTTACAGTTAGGTTCGGATTGTGTACCCGAGGCATCATTGATACCAGTTTTCGACATAATCCGTTGGTGGTCTTAGCACTTGGTGAGGATTATGTAGTCATCAACGTCCCTATACGTACGTATATTATAAACATGTCTGCCTGGCTCCTAGTACCCATCTCTTGCTGAGAGATTCGGAATTATCTAATATCCTGCAATTAACAGATATTCTACAGCAAGCTTGTGTTTCAATTTAATACAACATTTATCATACACCACTGATCCTGCAGTGATTTATGCCTAACCCACAACCACCATGTGCACTTCCAATGAAGACTCACCAATATCGATTTCGCGATTTATGTCCTGTATTCTATTGGTTCCTGCGGTACTAGTCTTTGTTTAGTTACTAGTCGAACTTACCAAGTGTTACCTTCCACACAGTTGCAGGCCCCAGACAAACCCCAAGATTTTATAACCCGGGCGGACGAGCGATACATGGCGCTACGTGCCATACAGCAAACACCATAATAGATATTCTGCATGAACGACTTGAGGATATGTCAAACTCTCGTGAAGGAGACTTGTATTGACCGCCAAGATCGTGCCATTTGATCCCACTAAAATTGACCGTAGTCGTATGTCTACGCCAATAAGCCGCAATAGCCCGATAAATTCAAAGTCAATACAACATAGGTCATCACACAAATTCAGTCTGATCTAACGTTAGAGAGTATTAAACATTATTTCATGTAGGTTTACAAACCCAAGTTGTCATCAAACATACTAAATTCTTAGAAGTTCACAACAGTACTCGCATCTTCCAAGTGAACAGTTTCTTCTGAATTTTGTAATGATTAACTGATATTGCTTTTAATTTTGCATCTAGTATGCGCGTCTTGAATTCAGCCTTCCACAAGAGAAGCTTTTATAGCGAGAACAAAATTTGCTTGCTTTGCTTTCTTTGAAACGTCTATCACCGACATTAAGTTTTAAATAGGACATCATAAAAACTTTTCGGTAACGCAAGAACATACTTAAATACATCTGGCCGAATTTGATCATTGGCCTCTCGAGGCCAATCCAATCTTAAGTTCAGCTCTCTACCGGCTAAGCAGCGTGTTTTTTTAATGCTCAACTTTTTACACAAACCATCTCAGTTTACACCCACAATCCGAATTCTATTAATATTTTGTTTAAGATCACATACTTTTAGATTCAATATGAAAAATAGAACTAAAACTGAAATTATATAAAGTCAAACACAATTTAAACGGGTTGGTTTCATTTGCAAACTTTTCCAGGGTTTTCCAAAAACTAAATTGAAAACTCGATGTCATTTTAATTTTTTCGATAAAAAAAACCAACAGCAACAAAATTAAGCGAAACTCAAAAATAACTGTAACACAGTTGAAGGGACAACGTGCACAAACATGCACTTTGCATTCAGAGTGAAAACATGCAATACCACCAGCACACATCCACACCAGCCAACTTTTATTCATTTAATCAAAAATATTTTTATCATGTTTTTATTTCTTCGTATATGAAATTTGTTTCATTTATAAAAAAAACGGGTAAAAAACTGTTTTTTTATGCTAATCATGCACGTGCAAGTCTATATCAGTCAACGATTCATGTGAAAAAAAACAAAATTTGATCGGTCACTGATATGCCTCGACCAAAGGGTTTAGAGAAAATGTAGTCTTGGTTGTACCAACCCCATAGTTGTGAAAGTGTTAACACTAATTAGCCTATTAGCACTGGATTGGTAGCCTTCAATAGCGAACACTTGAAGTGAGTTGCAAAAGACACAGAAAAACTTAACATTTGTTAAAAAGAGTTCAGACCAAGCAATATGAAACCCGAAATAGAATTCACTCTAGGGAAATGTCTCACTGCATTTACAAAAACATATTTTGTAAGAGCCCATACCAACTATGCAGATAATTGCCTCAGCGGTCTATTAATTTAGATGACCAAATCAGAAATGGTTACGAAAATCAACGTCTTGGCGTTGTAAATCGAAAAAAGGCGGAATTTTGGGAGTGGCGAAAAAGGGGGTTTTTAAAAAATGAAGTCCGATTCAAAAGCCACTAACAACGAAATTTAGGCCGCTCTCAAGCTATTAGCAACGATATGCTTATGTATTGCAATCAGATTTCAAACGCCGACAATTGTTAAAATGAAACTCTTTTTGTGGGAGCCAAACAGACAAACCCGCCTAGTGTTGATATGGTTACACCAACTATATTATGTTTTCGGCAACAAGTTTAAAATAGTTTAAACATACATTATTTTAAAACTTAGAAGTCTGTTTTATATGCATAGAAAAAGCATGGTGACATGGTTAGGACGACCATATTATGTGTTGTAATAACAATATTATGATTATTAATTTTATTATTTTAACACATTACTTTAGTTGCCATAAATAATCTATAACTAAATGATTTCCAACCATAAAAAATGCAACATGATTGAGTTGAACAATACAATCTTTACTAAAATATTATCTATATAAAAATAATAAGGTTACTCTAACCATATTCTCTATCGCTTACAAGAGAGAGCGAAGATGATTATCGGTGGCAGTAGGGTATCTACCTGTATTGAACATTAACAGAATGGGCTCCAATCAAATTAGGGAACTTGTTCCTGATACCCGAACATATGGACCTCTAGCACGTCCCTCATTAATAATAATAATACAAGTATACCATGTTATTCCTGTGCACATATGCACACGATGAATCGAGTGTTTGAAAAGGTCTCACGGTAGCTAAGGGTTTTGATCGATTCGTAAGCTTAAATTTCATTTGTATCTAGCACTTTATTATCCTTGACACACTTAAACGAAGTGAAATTCTACCTGTTTATATGTGGTCTTGCACCTGGGAAAATTTATTATCCGATGTTTGGGTTTGTGGATTTTTTTTTTTTAATTTCAGTTTATAGGTGTTCCAAGTTTAAGGTGTAAACAAATCCAATAAATTGTGCTTTGAAGTTACCCAAGTTTAAGTAAAATTTACAATCTTCTACGAGTATAACTCTTTTGCTTACCCCTCACCCTCGATCATCGTTGGCATTTCCAAACAAAAAATAACCAGCAGACGCAAAGAAATGTTTAAAGTAACAAAAACAGTGTCATGGCCCCAACAAAAAAAGTAATTGATATTCATATTTCCTTTTTGGTAGTGTGTTTCATTCCATAGTTGTTTGGCTGTGGTGGCTATCAGTCATTTGGCCAGTAACTCATTTAGACCACAGGTGTCAAAGCGCATATAATCCCTACCGCAGCATTAGACTAAGCTCCTTTTGTGACAATATAAGTTCAGTTATTCAGTCATTTATTCACTTTCATTTAATTCTACTGCTCACATCAACTCATTCATTTGGTCGTTGGTGCCATTCTTTTTTCCCTTTGTTATTGATTGACGACGGGTCGAAAAGATTTAGTATTTATATGTTGTTGTCGCTCTCATCCTTCATGTTTATGGTACTATTATGATTCAAGGGGGACAAAAAGGAAAGGAAAAATAGTACCTTGTATAATTTGTGGTTTTTTAAATGGACTTGGGGAAGTTGAGAAAAATTGTTTTGAACAAAAGGATAATGGAAGTACGAGTAGTTTTCCCGGTTTGTTTTCGATTTTAACGTTTGTTCCATCTACGAAGCGTTCAACTCAAGATCAAGAAGAGCAGCTTAGGGAAGAATCTTTGGATCAAGATGCCGTGTACAATCTCATTTCCTCAATTGCTGAGTACCTTCATCCACTTCTGTATGTGGTCGAATAATTCCAGAAGTGATTTCGGGTAAAAGGCTCTCACCCAAAACTATATTATGGTATCTACAACAATATAATTTTGTGGCAAAAGTATTATATTAATGGCAAAACACAAGTTATTGGCTGCATTTAATTATTTAATGATTTTTATCCACAAAAATTGCAAAATGGTTGAGTTAAAAAATGAAAATGTCTCCAAAATTCCCACCACAAACAAAATATTTTGACTACATAAAAATAATATAATAATTCCAACCATAAAATGTTATTAACAAACATAACCAAAGTATGACTAAGATGCAATCATATACTCGGTATAAGGACCATATTATTATCATCTGTAATAAAAATATGCTTTGATTATAATCATAGAATTCAATTGTTATTATTTTACAAGACCTACGTACCGCGATCATAATAATGGATCATAATATACATATGTCTTTTAGATTTTGGTTACCATAACCATGTTTTTTTTGCGTTTAGATTCTGTGGGCCATGTTTTACACTGTTAAAGAAAAATAATATATTTTGGAAAATTCTTTGATGACCTCTAAAATGAATTTACCTAATCGAATATCGCACGGATCTTTTGTGTGAAGAAACACAAGATCGAATAATCTAAAATCGGGGTTTTGTATTTCCTGAAAACCTTGAATATAAACCAGGTGCAATCGTTGCGGAGTGTGTGAAAATATTTTTTAAAATTTTATTGTAATTCTTTGACCTTTTAATTTAAATTTAATTCAATGATTCTCAATCACTAGGTCCTTTTTATAAAATTCATTTAATTAAACAATTTTATTTATTAATTTTAATATCTTGCTACGCCTTTGTGAAGCATTATCAGGAAAAAAAATTAAAATTAATTAAAAACAATTTATAAAAAGAGAATTATTAAACTAAAATATTCTTTAAATTTTAGTAAAAAAAAAACTCTAAGACGACAGTCTTAAACTAGCGTTGGTGATAGCTTTCTACTGTAACAAACTTAGAGCTGGAGACAAGTTTCTCTTCTCTGTAAGGGATTCATAGCTAACGATAGACTTAAAAGCTTCTAAATGGTACCAAAAATTCAAAATGTCACCAGAAGCAAAAAAATAAACTCATAAAAGTTCAAGTCTATTCGATCCATTGACAAGGACACTTTATTACGAGTGTAGAAATGCAGCTGCATACGTATGCTTGTGTGTTAGTAAGTGTTTATGAATATTTTGTCGCTGCAAAACTGTTTATTATTCAAGTGTATGCGTGTTATCAATTGTAGCCAGAATTGCAAGTGCTAGTATTAGTAGTATTTAGTTGATTATTGTTTGCCATTGTTATTGAATTTATGTAGGTGGGTGTGGTGCAAGTGTTTGAGTGGCTGTGTGCGGATGCTTGTGTTTTTCAATGTGTAGTTTGTTTTGTTTTTTTTTTCTTTTTTTGAAAACTAATTTCCATTTTTATACCATCTCTTCGTACCTTATTCAATTGTTTTCAAATATTTATTAAGCTTTTCATTCGCGAAAAATTCATCAACTGTTGAATATTTATGACTCGAATATCAATGACAACGGTAGGAGGAGTAGTGACGCTTATTTCATATTTTATACGTAACTCTGGCTTGAATGCGAATTTGAACAACAATTTATACAATTTTAAGCGCGAAGTCTTCTCTGTAGTTGCTGCAATTTGTAATTATTTATAAAATTATTACTGAGTTAAGGTTAAAAGAATAAAGCTTTTGGTGGGAAATATTTTAGAGGTAGAAACAAACTTTAAAATTTTTCTTTTAGGAAAACGGTTACATTTTGTCACTTGAGGGGAATGAAAATATCTATCTATGTCTTAAATTTAAATAAAAGCGGTTCAGCCGCTTAAGCGTATTTAACAAAGTTACTTTCACATTTATCATACTGGAAAGGATTTGTCGTCCCCACTCTATTCTAGGCGTTTAACTGGGACGGTATCTATCGGGAGCTCTTATTCTACAATTTGCTCAAAGAATCTTAGAAATCTGATAGAAGTTTACATCTTAGAAATATACAAATATTACCTCAAAATAAGTGTCCACAAATATTCTTACGTGCAAGAATTAAATGGGTGCGGAAAGTCTCAGCGTTGTGCTTGAACGACTACAGGGTGTCATTTGCCATTTTTTTTAGATACAATTATTTCAAAAAGTGTTCAAAGGTGCGGAGGGAGAGTCGTGCCGTTGGAATTGTCGATTGTGCGGACTTATCAGTCACGATGTCGCAGTAGTCGAGTGAGTATCGCGCGTTCGCTGTGGAGACATTTTTTAAGAGTAATGATTCTTTCGTGGGTGCAGAGATTCCGCGCAACTGTTTCGGCTATGCATGTCCCACGGCCAGGGACCAGTAGATCTTCAAGGACTTCGGAAAACATTAAACTGGTTGAAAGCAGTTTACGTGACAATTCAATACGGAAAAGAGCAGCCTCACTGGCTCTTCCAAGAGCGAATATTCATGAAATTTTAAAAAAGCAAACGAAGTTGCATTCTTTTAAAGTTCAAATCGTTCAAGAACTGAATGAAAGTGACTTTGATTTACTCAAAATTTTTTGTGAAACGATGTTGGAGCATTTGTAGGCACTGTAAATTCCATTTTTTGGAGCGACGAGGCTCATTTTCACTTAAACACCACATCAATGAGCAAAACTGCCTTGGGGCGACTGGGGGAAAGATTTCCCCCAAAAACTAATCACTCGCTTTTGGAACATCCCATGGCCACCGAGGTCGCCCGATCTAATTCCCATGGACTTTTTATGGGGCTACCTCCAAGAGAGAGTTTATAATCACAATCCCTAATCTCTTGTGGCTTTAAAGGAAACAGTGTGTTCAACTCGACGGAAGACATCTGGATGACATATATGTAGAGTATACTCTTGAAAAAATAAAATCCGCATTTCAATTCTATCGCTCAATGCTCTTAATAAAACTTTGTGTCAATTATTACGTTTTTTATTTAAGTTTGAAAATATAAATCTGCTACCAGACACCCTATACAAACACAACACCCATAATTTCATACAAGTTACAAGGGAATTGAACACGCAGAGAGGCACCAGCAACGATATACCATTTAGGAACTTCTTTCTATCGAAATTGTAAGTGAAGTTAAGTTACTGTTGCAAATGAAAAAGATATTCATTTCAATATAACTTCCCGAAATGTAGAGCTTAATAATTGAAATTCTGTTGAGGGGTACGTTTATATAGAGCTATTGTCGATTTTAGCTTAAATCGACCTGCCACCGATATATTGAAGCACGTCAAATTACACAATTTCGTTGTCGCAATTGTCCTTAACAGTATTTTATAGACGATAAATTATAAATAGTCCTGAACGCATCAACAACTAGTTATTAATATAAAATATAATCTAAATTGCTAAATCTTTTTTAAAATAATTTTTCGGGCCCTCTAAAAAGCATCCAAATTAAAACAATTCAACTAAGTTAACCCACCACCGAAAAGCATTAAAAAATTTCTATTGCGAATGTTGCCAGCACCTATTCACAAGTGAACTTTACAATTCGCGTTTCAGGAAGTCGTTTATTATAATTGACAGGAAATTGAAGTAAAGTTTTTAATTGACTCAATTATTTATTTAGTTTCTTTCCTCTTTTTAAATTGAGCTCCTAATTGTTTCAATTATTTTTATCATATTATGAAATTAAATTTAACAAATTCAATATCTGTAAATATTCTGTTTTATGTTTAAAATGTTTAAAGATTTTCCACTAGTTCAGCCTATTATTACTCTGAGGGTTCAAAGGATTTTTATTAGTTTTCATGAGCCACTGATTTTTAGTTTTACATCGATCATTTAGTTAGTTAATTTAGTAACACGTAATTGTTACTCCGGCCAGCTTTTGCAGCACATAAAATAAACAACTTTAATTTAATTTAGATATTTGTTTTCCAGTTGCTGTTGTTGTTTTTCTAATACACAAACTAAACAACTGCGGTGGAGTTTGACTAAATAAAATATGCATTAAATTTAAAATAAACCTTCAGGATGTTCATAATCAATAAACCCACATTAAAGTCCACCTGACTACACTTGTGCAGGCGCGCTTATTTGTTTGTCCGTCAATATTTATGTTAATTAAAATCAATAGTTATTTTGTTTTATGCCGAATTAAATGTGAAATGTTTAATAGAATTCCTTTTGGCAAATTGTAAAATGCATAAAATTATGTAAATTGCAATTGACGCAAATCCTCAGTGTTTCCAAATATTCAACAATTTGCATTTGGACTATTGAAATTGCACGAACCAAATGCGCAATAAGGAAAGGGAAAAATAAAGATAAAGGGTGTTTTTTAGTGGCGGTTTTAGTCTTTTGTGGAACCAGAACGGGTTATGAATTTATGATGTAAAGTTCGTATGTTTCGCCAACTGCTGTAAAGCTGGTCAGATAGACAAATGTATGGAGAGTATGGTATCTCTGTACCCATGATTTTGCCACATTAGATTGAGTACTGCCTTGTTTCTTATTCAGCAAGATGGGATAATCAATTACGGCTCACTGGGCAGGTTTGACTCTGTTAGATCAATAACTAATGGACAAGAAAAAACCTAAACTTTTTATGAAAGGTTCAATGCTTAAGGGCCACATCCACAATGGTCTTAGAAATGTCATTTATTATTATTATTATTATTATTATCATACTCCTTGCAGGAGTAAAAGGAATCTACATATAACTAATACAGATTCGTTTAGGTATGAGGTGATTCTTACAGCGAAACACGTACAGTTTGAAAGTATCAAGTGAAACCGACTTACGGCAGAGATTCCCGTGGAGGCTTATTGCTACTCTAAACTAATGAGAAGAACGGGACTAGGAATTAATAACTACCTAAATCACAGTCTTTTGGGCAAAAGTGTTTGCAACTGGACCAACTACTACACCAAAGGTTGTTGACATTTTCACAGATAACCAAATGGCAATATAGGGATTCGGAAAAGTTAAACAACAAACCTGTTATAGAGCCGTCAGCTAGTAAGCTCATAGCTGGTCGCGGATTGAACAAGATCGAAATAGACCTGAGTCAATGAGAAGCGAAAACCCTGTCCCCCGCATGCCCCCCGGGGGCATATCATCTTGGTGATTTCGGCACCTTGATGAATTGCCACGGGGGGGAAACAGAGGTACCAGTTCCTGAGGCTTGTCATGAGCCTGAAACTGGAAGATGGTATGATTTCTATGTTCGACCAGTAACGAAGGAAAAGAAAACTGGTACCACGGGAACCATTAGCCCCTGAAACTTCGGTTTCAGATGTACATGGTAGCTGTGGTTTATACCCAAAGCGGGGAGGTTCACTGCAGGACCGATGTGGCATTGCATTGCAACGCAAGCTGTCAATAGTTATTCGTTGACAGCAGGAGATTAGATAGCTACGAACCCCTCAGCAAGGGGTGGGATCGGGGACCTGGCGTCCTCTATCCTAATTGGATGTGCATGAGTGCTGTTCCGGTGGTGCAAAGCAATCCGCATATTGCATAGGGGAGCTGGCTTGGCTGCTTAATGTCGCACCTGTGGTTAGACCACCGTGAGGTCGAGTCATCGTTGGCAGGTACTCACGCAAATCCCTCGCATAATACTGAGCTCAAAGGTGAACTTGAAGGATAACGATAGTCCTAAAGAGTAGATACAACAATCAGAGACGGCTGGGAGTACTTGATAGTACAATCGCATAATTCCTTTTCAATAGTGTCAGGTTGTACAATAGAAAACTGTACACACGAACCTCGGCATATTTGAACAGATTTACAAAAATAATCAAATGCAACTTTTAAGCAACTAAACCCAACAACAGGGGTTAAAAGTTTTGTCACTAAAAATAAAAATTTAATGAATAAAAAAATCTTGCAATAATACACAAGGATATTTTGGACACTGTTGCTCATACTTGTTGGTTAATCCACTAACAAACTAAAGCAGTAACAACAAGAAAAACCAACAACACAAAAAACAACAACAACTGCAAATAAAATAACCAACAAATTAAATAACACCCAAATCCAAAAATTTAATTAACATTCAAATTCAATTTCATGCAGAGTTGTCAGTGTGCTAAACGCACACATTTGTCCGCACCAATTTAGTGCCAACACACCACAGCTTGCAACACACGAAATAACAGTAGCAACTAACACCATTGCAAGGAATGGCAAAAAGAGGAAAGATGAACAAAAAGGGCCCTTTATGAGGCCATGTCTCTTCATTATTCGTTACTTCTAGAAAGACTTCTGGAGAAGTTGTGAGTGCTTCGGTAATGTGATGTTAAAGGTCGATACGGATATAGGCTCAAATCCAGCCGTAAAATAAGGCAAGTTGACCCGCTACCTAACCGGTGCCGAATCGTGTTTTCGGTACTGGGCGCTATGACGAGTATGTTTTCTTCCTTTCAGAAGAGTGTACTCTTGCTTCAGTTTTTCCACGCTGTGATGAATTGCCTGCGCATTGAAGCCATAATGAGGACCGACCTCACGAAGAAACTTGCGTTGCGTATTTATAACTGACCCAGAATTTCGAGAATATTTTTTTAATTATATCTACACAGTCGGCAGACATGAAACGATGTATGATGAAGTGGAAACCCTTATTGAATATTTCGACAGCTAAGTGGCATTGGTAACTTTCACAACAAAATGTAAGAATTGAAAAAATGATCATTTATAGCTGGTCACCCTATAAAACGTTAAAATGTTTTTCGGGGAAGTTAAAATGTGATTTGTAGTGAAAACATTAATTAAATGTAAAAAGTCGGATCTCTTCGATAGTACAGTTAAGGCCCCTTGAAACAAGGGCCAGTAGAGTAAAATCCATTCCTTGTTTGACTCAAGTTTTTGACTGTATAGTTATATCAGAACGGATGTAAAATTGCATGTGTTTACTTAAATGACTAAAGCGAGTAAGTCAGTATATTTTATATACTTTTAGAACTTTAAATAGCAACAAAAGCTAATGGCCACATAAGCAATAGCAAAAACAACAAACCCGGGCATATGGCAACCAAATAGAGTTAAACAACGGAAGCAAGTTTAGTGCTGGATATGGTTTTATGTTTTGCTAATTTTCCCCCATTTTTATATCCTTAACTACAGGTGGAAATTGGATAAAGTTTGTCATTTCGTTTACAATTTTCACAATAGCTACTAGCGAATTCACAAAATATACATTAATTTTGGATCCTTGTTGGTAAAGTAGTCGGTTTATTGAAATCTCTTCTTTTTAGTCCGGTGTGATGTTTAAATGGATTTTCCGTACATCCAAAATAAATGAGATTAAGTTGAGAGTCTAATATTAGTTAACAACTTGATACGTCTTGATCGAAATAAGTTAAAAAAGGCCTTTGGAAGAATTAAAGTCAAATATACCTTTATGCTATAAACAAAGTTCCTCAATAAATCTCAACGTAGTCCATGGCGTTGAGGTGAGTTTTGGTCGATGGTGTGTCATGTGTGAAATATTGGGATAATTTTTGTGTAAAAGCTGGAAAATAGTATAGGACATCTACCAGTGAGGCCCTGCAATTGCTGCTTTCTCACTGATACGGGTTTACTCAGGTACATTATGCCCTTTACTTTATTCTTATTCGGTTCATCCATCGCATATGATTTTAATTTGTGCTCCCAACGTTCTGTTATTCCACAGTACTATTTAGGACATGATATTCCAAAATTTGGGCATAGCTCTCATAGCGAATATCCGAAATATTTAACGGTATTTTTAATTTTATTTTTTTAAAATTATAGCTTGGACAATTTTAAATAAATTTAATTTTATTTTTATATATTCTCTCGCTCTCTCTCTCTCTCTGTGTCTCTCCGCCTCTCCGGAGTTAAAGATAACTTTTGGCCTTCGAAACGTTACGAACCTACTTATTACACCGATCTCTCAGCTTAAGTTTTCAGAGCTTGAAGGATTTATAAGATTGGGCTTTCTAAATAGGTCTTTGATAAACTTACTTGGTCGTAATGCCATGGGATAAAGCTCGTTATTTTCTACCGTTTCAAATTTAACAGGTAACACAGTTTTCTTCTAAGTGTGTTCCAATTGTAATACAACGTTTCTGTTGCTGTTGCCTTACTCCATTACATACACACCATCATGCGTCTGTCTAAATACATGTACGTTATTTTTGCGGACCCATCCATGTTTTGTAATTTTTTTGTTTTGGTATTAAGTGATTTTATTTTACCATTTCTTTGTTTTTGCTGCCCTTTTTTCTAACTCCTTATAACTCTCAATTTACCGCAATGTAATACTCATACATTGTTGCTGTTTTTGCACTTGCACGTTCGCAATTGGTACTAAAATTATACGAGAGATTCTAAAAAAGTTTTCATGGTTTTTAATTTATTTTGATTCGTATTTTGCCAAAAAAAAAAAACTATTGAATACTTTGTGTATTTTGTGTGCAGGTATATTTTATTAAATTTTATCTTTTCTGACTTTTTACAAATAAGGATGTGAAAATATTGAAAGTTATTTTATAGTGAAAAGTATTAGTAAACATTTGATAAACTTTTAGAAATAACTAAGCTGTTGCTACCTGGTTCCTTAGTTCTGTGTTTAGTCGGAAAGTGGTTCTAGTTTGAAGAACTTCTTATCTTCCTAGATGACCTTCTTCGTCAAACTTCCAACCCTATTCATTCTTTTGCAGATGACAGCAGCATATGCCATTCTTACTCATTCATCAACAGAGATTGGGGCCCTGAGGCACCGCATGAATGAGTCATTAAATAGTGATCTTGTGACGATCACAGAATGGGGTCGTGCGAATAGGGTCGATTTTAACCCCAATAAGACCCAGTGTTGTATGCTAATACACAGACGCACGACGGACTTTGCTGCTCCATCTGTAGTTATGGGTGGTGTAGATATTGAGGAATCAGTAGCTCTTGATGTTCTTGGCATGACGATTCAATGTGATGTCCGATGGACCCAACATACCTTTCAAGTGTCAAAAGAAGCATTCAAGTGCCTAGGCTTCCTCAAACGGTGTAAGAATTACTTCACCCCCTCTGATCACCTAACTATCTATACCACTTATATCCGACCGAAAATGGAATACAACTCTCATGTAATGGGCCGGTGCTTCAAAGTCTATTTTGGAGTAACTCGACCGCGTACAGGAGAGGGCGAAGGTGCTGATCGGTGACAGTAGGGTATCCAACTCTATTGACTCGCTCGAGCATCGTCGCAATGTGGGGTGTGTTACGCTGTTCTATCGCTACTACAATGGATTGTGCTTTGATGAAATTAGGGATATTATTCCCGAAACCGGTCATTCATACGCACCACACGTAATTCATCAAGAGCACATCCATTTGTGGTCGAATGGCCAGTGGATCGCACAACGCACTACAGACAGAATTCGTTCTTTAGCCGGACCATTCGTATGTGGAATAAGCTTCCAGCAAAGGTCTTTCCTCCCACTTTCTCTGTGGAAAAATTCAAATCAAATGTTAATAAACACTACTCCCTCTGTCCTCCTTCCCATAACCTATTTTCCTAGTTCTAGCACAATGCATTCCATGAATAGGGGTCATCCCCTGAGTGCTGGTCCTACCATCAAAAAAAAAAAAAAAAAGAAGGCACGTCATTATCCGTTAAGGGCAATCAGGCATGCTTTTGTTGTTCGGCCTTTGAAAGTTTTGAGTCTCACTGCGGCATGTGTTAATGGTTGGAGGACGTTTGCATGTACTGCGTTGCGGCTTCTCCGTAGTTTTTTTCTCATTTATCATTTTAACTGATGGTATAGGGCGTTTGTAGATTCTGATCGCTCTATTTCAGTAGCAATAGATTCGTAACAGGAAACGCATCGCGCATTCTGTGTGTAAGCCTAATACCACAACGTGATTTTATAGTTAGCTCACATCGATTAAGAACCGTTCGAAAAAGAGGAGAGGCTTCGGTTAGCCAAACACTCATTATCAATACCAAAAAATCGTCTGTGCCGTCTTTTTGTTTGAATAGGCCCACGTGTGCCATTATTTATGTAAAATGAGTTCGTTTAAATATCAACTGCGGCCTCGTTCGTTAGGAGGGATTCGAGGTGTTCGATTTCCAATGACTCTGCCGCATAGATCGGGCCAAATTTGAGCGACGGCCTGGGTTATGTTGGCTTTCAAGTGGCAGCGATTGATTGCTGCTTAACGGATAGATGTACTGCTTTAGACAAACCTACGAGAATAAATCTGGTTGGCATAAATCGCACGTACTTGGTGCTGAATTTGCGTCAGCTCCGCGATGCCCTTGGATGCAAGTCATCCTGGTGATCCCACCGCCTTGATGTATTGTTACTGATGGTAATGGGGGAACTAGTATCTGAGCCTTGTGCGAGGCATGAAACTGGAAAAGGGTAGAACTTTGAGGATTCGACCAGCAACTAAATATTAATCACGGACTGGTTGTTAGTGAGGCTACTTCGGTAGTGTACGTGATGGCGGTCTTAAAAGAGCTTGTGGTTAGGTTGTTCACAACCCATAATTGTGGAAACTTCAATTAACTTAAAGAGGGACTAAAATATGCCTCAAATCGCGGGAAGACCTTGGTGCAGACTGACGATGCATTACAACGCATGCTGTCGTCTACAGCCATGGCCAAAACTGGGGCCTATTGCAAAACGCCATTAAAACATCGTGTCCGCTAAGTTCGTCAATATCTACCAAAGTTCTGCCTTCTGTGACATTTAGTATCTAGAATTACTGAACAGGTTGTTTTCTTTTTAAGAGTGTTTCGACATTGGTAACGTCCTTAAAGAAAAGTTTTTCCAGTCTCCCCTTAGAACTATGGATTTTTGGAAAAGTTTTCTAAATTAGCATCGTTCTTTTGCATTAGACTTGTTAACAGGTACATAATAGGCATAATATGAAGTCTGTTATATGTCCGGCTCGGTTTCGCATCCTGAACATATTATATGCCACATAGCTCAGACTGTATGTGAGGGTGGAAGGGCTTACGTTGACGTTGAGGGCGTCAGTCTTTATGACTTTTCGGTCTTTATGGGTTATGGTAACGTGTTCAGGTTTTCATAAGGGAAAATAAGGTAAACCAACAAATAAAACAACATATGTCATCGTAACGAATTGAATATCGTTGTTCACAATTGACATATAAGTTCTATGTTAGTTACCTCCAGTCGTTAGAAAATTGTTTTCTTTAGATGTGAACCACAATTTGTTGTTCTTTCACCTTTAGCATTGAAAATCCTTTTATGTCTTTAACACTTTGTCTGGTGGTGTTAAAAATGTTACTACATTTTATTTATATATTTTATATCGCTGGTAAACTAAATCACACTATGAACTCGCCGTATTTGATGTGAAGCTGTGTAGTTACCTACGTAAAAATATACCCCATTGCCGTTAAGGAAGACAAATGTGTAAATTTGTGTGTGTTGAAGTAAATTAAATTAATTGGTCTACGAATATTTGAAATCGTGTTTAATAACAAGTGTTTTTAGAAATTTAGGGAACCATGGAGTTTTAAACTTTCTTTTCTTTTCATCGAAAGCTTTTTACAAGCAATTGTTCGCTTGTGGTTTGTCGTAAAAGATCATAAAATTCAATGGAATCTCTCAAAAATGATTAAACTAGAAGAGAAAGTGATTGCTCATGATTAAAAATTTATGGGTTTCAAAAGTATATGAAGATATTCGTAATTTCCTGCACTATGGGCCAAGATGACCCTAACAAGGGATAATGGTAATGTGAACTCATCAACAACCAGGCTTATGAAGCCACGTGTTGTCGTTGTACCAATCTGGTGAGGGCCTAATCGGAACTCAGAGTCCTCTACAGTGTGCACCATCTATTTTGGATAATGAATAATATAAAAAATAAATAATCAATTTTCATACTTGTGATATTTTTATTTAATTTGGTCCCATTTAATTAACCTCTATTACTCACGGAAAAATTTTCGCTTTTGCTTCATTTTGCAAAACTTTTTCTACCGCCTCGGTCGGTATTTGCCTTGAGGTCATCAATGGAAAAGTGGCTTGGCGCATTGTTTTGTTGAAACCAGTAACCGTCCAAATCTTCTTCACTAATTTCTTATTAGACAGAATAATCATCCACTGATATTGCTTTCCACCAACAGTTTCGACGATCGTTTGGCCGCAAACGCTCAAACTGTCATTATTTTGTCCTACAATGGTATTTCCTGAATCTCGTTTGGATTCTTCGTTCGCCAAATGTGGCAATTGTGGCTTCATTACGCAGCTTATGAGTTGGAAATGGGCCTCGTCTGTGAACCATTCGAGCACCTGTTTGGTTGTAATGCGCCAAAATATTGAGCGCAACGACTATAACACTCATTTGATTCTGGGCGACACTCTCTCTTGCTGCGCAAGAGTTTGGTGCATGGTGATAATTGCGCTGAATTGACGTTTCAAAAACAATTCGTTGAGGAATGCCAGAGTTATTAAATGTTGCCATATCGACGTAAAAGATGGCGCACGCTTATACTCTTAGTTCCAAACACGCTGTGGCAACTGGGATTCCTCTATCTTCACATCAGCAAGCTATCGTGTACCTTTTAAGAGTTTTATTAAACACCAATAACTTCAGAAGAGTCGTTTCTACTTGCCTATCTGGGGTATATTTGCTGAAAATGTTGGCCATTAAAATTACTAAACTCGGCTTAGAGGTAAAATATTGTGCTTGAAAATAATCGATCAGTTGATCCACTGAAGTCTTTTCATATTTTCGCATTTTATAATCATCAATTTGGTAGTAGATCCCACTGTGCATATGTACCTTAAGACCATCAGTGTCGCTTTTAAAACAAACTATATATATTTTATTAAAAGCCTTAGTTCAAGTAAAACTTATCATATTAAATCCACGTTCCCCAGGAGGTTTTCGGTTCTCAATATGCTAAAAAAAATCTCAAAAAAATTAACATTTGAAAACACAAACTAAACCATCAACAACCTGCTTACGTCATACCAGTAATAAAATCGTGAATTAGTTTTTAAATAGTAGAATCATAAATCGTGAGTATGCCCAGCGGCATTTTATTGAGGTGGCAAAATATTTGACATAAACTGACTGCATTCAAATGCAGTTTAAAGCAAATTTTTGATATTTAATTGTTAATGTTCATCTAATTTAATGTTGTTATTAAAAGTTTGAACATTTTTTGGAACAAAAATATAATTGTGGTATGTAAAATTGTTTGTCAAATTTAAAATATTCGTTATTCGTTGATAGTACTTCCCACCTCCAGGATATATGATATGTAGTCCTTGCTCTGAATATAGGAAAATGTACCAAATTTCATTTGCATACGTCCACTCCTTCTATTTTGGCCGCTGCTTATATGAATTGCCGACACTGTGCTTCATTAAATCATGTTTAATATAAGCCAAAGAAAATAAAGAACTCACTCAAAAAGGTAAAACAAGGAAACGTTAAGTAACGTTTAGATCAAAGAAGGAATATATTGTTTTTATTTGCATCTTCAATGAAGAAAAATTCAGACCATAATTAGTCAAATATAAAAAACAACAAGAAAAAACTGTTTTTCCAGTGGAAACTTAATTTCTTTTTTAATAAATGCTGTTCACAATTTTAGTAATTAAAAACCTGGATATGATTGCAGGAAGCTTTCCTAGCGAATATTGGAGAAAAGGATATTTTTTACACAGGTGTTGTTAAAAAAAGTACATAATGGCACCACTGCTCTAGATTGTTTGAAGGGCAGGCATCAGCAGTAAATGTACAAATACATACATAAAGTCATAAAAACCATTTCAGTACAGAAGAATAATATAAACATGACATGTCCAGGCAAGTGCGGAAATAGAGACAGAGAAAATAATTTAAAAGCTTAGAGAAAAAGGCTGGCCATAGAAATAAATATTTTTTTGGATTTAGTAACGAAGAGGATGTGAACTTGATATTTAGCTCTGGCGATGGTGTATTTAAAGGCAGATAAAGAGAGATGAATGCTTAGGCTGACAAGTCCTACTGATTGTGGTCTTAAGTTAACATTATGCTATTGTTGTTGTTGACGTTGTCGTTACTGGCTATTTGTACAGGCTATTGGAGCTTAAATGTGTTGATTTGCACAAAATAAAAATATGTACTTGAGACAACAACAAAAACATCAACAAAACCAGCAAGAGCTACTCAATAAATTAAAGAAAATACTTGAACACACGGTCATACAGACAATAAAACTATTTACTTACGCAATTGCTCTGTTGACGAAAGGAAGAGCAGGATTTTCTTTGAGACACTGACACAAGTAAAGATGGAAATTTCATTGAAATAAATGCCTTTCGTGGCAGATCCTGTTTTGGTCTTGCTGTTTATGTTTCTTTTTAAGTTCTTAAAATGCTGTTGCTGCTGTTGGACAAACAGTTTGTAAATACCAATAAAACACTGTTTCTGGCAAAGAATGATCCAACAAGTTTTAATATTTTCGTAGGGATTTTGAGGGCATAATTTTCTTGGGTTTTTACTTATTGTTATAAATTACAGAAAGTTTGGAAACAGTGTCCTTAGCTGAAGACCCATATAATACAGTCATTAAAACAAGGAAGCCAGAGACTAAATCCACTTTTTATGGCTGCACAGATGGCAGGAAAATACTGAATTCAAAGTGCTTAGAAGACCAGCAACAGTGTCAGCAAACAAAACAAACAAATTTAGGGCGATAATTTTAACTTTTTTGTTATCCGTGACTCACTTCACCTGTTGTCCATAAAGAGAATTCTTACTTATATTTTTATTTAATAAAGTTCTATTCAGATTGTAAAATTAAAAGCCATATAATCAAGAAATAAAAACAAAAATAAATAAATTTAATGAGAAGGAATTTACTTTCAGAAGACTAAAATTTTCTACAACAACTTTTAATTATTTTTTATTTTATTTGAAGCACGTTGTGCTAAGGCTGCCGCAAAATTCTTATCATGGCAGGTTGGGTAAGTCCGCTTTTCAGACGAATCGAATCGCAAACAAATAAAAGTGGACTGAAAATGAATGAAGAAACTGAAACAGAATTCCGATTACTATGAAATAATTCCCGAGTGAACTAAGTCCCAGCAAAAATGAAATTACTTACAAGAAAAATGAACTGTGCTAAAATTTGGGAGTAACCTTACAAGGGCTTCTATTTATATTTTGCAACAAATAAAACATAGATGTAGGGTGTCATAAATTTGGTTTTATTCGAAACATAATTCTATGCCATTTTTATTTGAATATGGTTTCGCCTTATGGCCACCTCGCGTGGATGATGGGAATCGGGGTCGGGAAGTCCAATTTATGATCGGGGTTTTTGCAGCAACGGGAGCAGTATGTCAATGAAAACGTGGCGAATGTAGTCATCCAAGGCGTCAATTGTCTGTGTCTTATCGGTGGTGACTAGCCCTACAAAATTAGTTCAGCTGTGTTAAATTGCATGGTCTTGGCGGCAAATTTGCTGGTGATTTATGCAGAATTATTCGTTCATTGAAGGTTTTTCCCTTTAATGAAGCATTGGTGACAGACGCTGTGCGACGTGTTGCATCATATTGTTGAAACCACAGCTCCTCCATATTTAAGGCATTTAAGTGTGACGCAAAGGCTCGGAGATCATGTCGCTGAAGGGTGGAGGGAGGCAGGCTACCATTAAGTGTAACATTCTGGCCGGCAAAGCTTTTAAATAAATACGGATTAAAGTTTCCACCAGCCCATAAACAAAACAGTTACTTTATATTTATGTTTGACTCTCTTGGAGCGCATTTGGGCGAAGGCAATTTTCTTGTTTTCTCCAAATAAATAATGAACAGGAATATTTTTGTAGCAAATTTTTGTTTGTAACTTTACACCTAAATCACAAAAACTAAAAGAATGTCATCTTAATGAAGCCCTATCCTCCTAGCTAGCCTTTATTTTCTCTAAGTGTATGTACCAAGAATCAACACCGGAAATTTTCAAAACACCGGGAATTATTCGAATACCCATACTGTCGACTCATTCATGTTTCGTCGCTCGTAGCAATCTTATGGAAGCATTATTGTAGATTTTATTTAACACATTTTATTTATTTACGGCTTACAGTTACATATGGAGTTGGCAAACAACAAACCAGACGTAGTCAAGCAAGTAAGAAAAAATGTTAGCAATTTGTTTGATGTGTGTGCTCATGGTAAAAACGTTGATAATGTTGACTTGATTTTCTTTGGATTTCTCATTTGATCTAAGTGTTTTAAGTGTTTCTTAAAAGTTGGACATAGATTTCCTAATGAGTTGGCCTGAGCAAGCATCGAAATACACATAGAGACTAGCTTATCCACCCTCAATAAATAAATTGCATTTTTATAATAAATTGAGGTGAGATAAAAAAAGTTAGCTAGGAATAATTTTGGAAACAGAAAGAATAAAATCCAGCAAAATCTTATTTTTTATCTTTGTTTCTAAAAGCGGCTTCGGTTACTTAAGATTTTCTGTATTGCTAGCGAACGGCTGTATGTATGCGTTTTCTCCTCTGGGGTGTATCCACTAGCGGCTTCTCGCCTGAGGCGAGAGTTTTCTGCTCTGGGCTGGGGTATGTCAAAAACAGGGAACCTGTGCTAAACGAAGTTGCCAGATTAAGGCCAGATGTACGGGGTGTTGCCACCGGGGCCTGTCCAAACCCGCATTTAATTTACATTGAGTAATATTAACTAACTCGTAAAGACGTTGAGTTTTCAGCTTATTGATATTAAGTGGTGCTAAGTTGTCATTAAGAGGCCTTGAATTGAAATTGATTGACATAAAACTGACGTTAAAAGAAAGAAAATATTGCATGGCAATATTTGCCAACCGGATTTCAGCTTTTCTTCGCGTTGCTAGGATTCATGAGAGAATGGCTCATAATCCTATCGATGAAATCATTCTTTGGGTTTTCAAGTGGAACTGATATACTGTTAAGTTTGTTTTAAGAGTTGTACCCTTTATCGATGGCTGGCGTCGCTATTGCCATCAGACGTGATCCAAATACGTTTCATCACCGACAATCTAAAATCAATCCCCCTTCTTTGTAATAACAACTGCTTAGTCTCTGTCATTTGAGGAATAACGAAGAATTTTTGCATTATTTTCAAAATTGCTTGTTTTAATACAACAACTGGAGCAACGTTGTTTTGCAAGATTTCACCACCACCTCTACTGGGAGTGCTTTAATTTTTTTTAATAAATTTTTCTTTTCCTTAAAGAAAAAGATAAAGGTAAAAAACATCGTCTCTGACTAATAAATGCAATAACCCAACATTCATAACTTCATGTTGTTCTAAAAGTTGTGTCTGATATGTTTCTCGTTGGTTATTTGTTTTTCTTTTCGAGTAGAGCTGTTTGTTATTTTGTTTGTAAAGAAAAAGTTTCAAATAAAAAATAACATAATATGACAATAACAGTTTCACTGGCATGAATTTCACTGCTATAGCGAAGTCAAGGAAAATAAAAATACTTTTTATAAAATAAAATACCATTAAATTAAAAAAAAAATTTTATACCGCGTTAGAGTTATTAAAATTAAAATAAATGCCACCTCAACAGTCTGCAAAAACTCACAAGATATTACAAAAGTTTTAAAAATGAAATTGTCTTCTATTCCCAAGGAGTTGGTGCGAACTGATACTTTGTGCCCTGCTGCGTTTTGGTATCGTCATAATATATTTTACTGAATTTCAATTATGGTACAATAAAAAATAAAAATAGTCAAGTAAATCAGTCGCGCTCCTGACACTCCTATAACCTTGAACGAAGATTGGTAACAAAGCATTTACACACTGCTCGCGAGACTGCTGACATTTCAGATGCTTCAGTTACGTCAGATTCGCAGATTTTATCATCCAAAATTCCTGGGATGCCCTAGAAGAATAATTCGTTTACCGCACTTATACATATGTAATTCAGAAGTATGTCAAGTGGCCCGTCGTGCTGAAATCATGTTCTTGAGTTGACTTTGTTTGCGGATGAATATTGATGGATTTCGTAAAACCGAAGCAACCTAGTGGGTCTATTGCATAGCCTCGGATCCAGATACAACAATTCTTGACTTTTTATAAGTCTCGTAATCATGTTTGGCTTTATTTTAACTTGGTTTCCGGGAACTATCATCCTAATGCCTAGGTAGTTAAGTCTGCCTCATGCCACCGCAGGATAATCGCATAGAATATGTTCTGATGGTTCCTGGTCTTCTTAACAGACTCTGCTTCAGTCATTTTCTGTCACATCTATTTTATTGATTTGCTAGTTAAGTCTAAAGTGTCCTGTTAACAGTTCAGTGTATAGAAATCCAGTAGACCTTGTTTTTCGCCTTCGCGTGTTAGGTTATTTGTAAAGCTTGTGAAAGGGTATTCTATGCTCTTTTTAAAAATATGGCAGTGGACTCACCCGTAAGTGCTTGGAAAAGAAACTGTCTGGAACTCCTCACATGTCGCGGTCTCCGACAAGTGATGAGTTCCAGACAGTGTCCAGAGTCTTTGCATGCTCTTGGATCGAAGCGCTTACTTCTTCGGTCGTTCGGTCCTTCACCTTTAGTAGAATGGGGAATCTCCACGAAGTAGTGCGCGAGGCTATGCCAACGCCGATACTCTTTTTAGACGCATTGTGTAACAAATTCCTAGATTCGTATGTGTAGGAAAATGAAATGGAAGTATTGAGCGATGAGTGAGAGTAGTAAAGGGACTTACACTTACAGCCAGTACACGAAAATACAAAACATGGTTGAGGTAACGATAATCTAAAAGCAACATATTATTGTTGTAAGTGATAATAATATTGTTCCGCTTAAAACAAATTTATTTTCGGAAACAATCATTGTTTGATTGATTCATAATCATGCTTTGATTAAACCCCAATTAATTTTTATCAATAACATAATATGATAATTAATAACATTTTATGGTTAGAATTATTATATTATTTTTGTATAGGTTTAATACTTTGGTTGTGGTTAACATTTCAGCTCAACCATGTTACAATTTTTTGGATGGTAATCGTTTAATGATTCAATGCAGACAATAACTAGTTTATTGCAACTAAGTTAATGTTTAAAACATTTTTAAATAACTATAATATGTTTGCTACAGAAATAAATTATTGCAGAGAATATAATACAGTTGTCGTGACGAACCATGTGTTTTCATTTCGAGATTACTAGGAAGACAATAACTTTCTATTTCTTAGCAGAGGCAGAAGAAGTAGGTGATATCACTTATTCATTTCCATACCGACCTGGAGTAGCCTTAAAACAACTTTGCACATGAGCTTTGCTCTTGGGCTCTATGGCCTTTCAGTGTTCAAATTTGTTGTTGCTGATTTAAACAATGTTGACCAGCTCCATGTGTTAAAGAGGAACTTTCATAGTGAATGTGTTATGCTGCCCTTGCCAAATGTAGGGTATTTATGTAAAGAAATAATGGCAACAGCAGGAGCCATAACAGTAAAAAGCAAAAAGGGCGGCTGGTTAAAACTTTGTAAATTGGAAATTGTTACCGTAAAACTAAAAATGTTTCACTTTATTGGTAAAAATATTATTACGTGTTTAAACTGCCAGCCTATTTGCCCTACCCTAATGCAACAAACACCTCTACATACAAATGCCTGTTTAAAACTTTTTTAAATGTGTTGAAGAGAGTGTGTATTCCTTTTTTTTTAACTTAAAAGTTGAAACAATTTATTATCAAAAATTCTTGTTAAATTTCCTTGTTTATTTTAATTTTTAACATAAAAAACTATAAAGTTTTCCTTATACTTGTCTTCTTCTGCTCACTTTTTTGCTCATTTCAAAATTTGTTTCGGCTGCAATTGTCATTATTTTTATATGTTCTCGTATGTATTTTGTTGTTATGCTTAATGGAAAAGTATCATGCAAGTTCGAGAGAGAGTGTGGGGTGAAATAAAGGTGTAGTTCATCTATTTGTTTAAGAGTCTAACAGACATGTGTAGCAAGCAGGTGTATAATTTTGATATAAATTTTCCAGTTAAAAGTTTAAGAGTTTTTGTTTCTTCAATTTTGGCAAAAAAAAAAAAAAAGAAACCAAAACTTTTCCTTGTTGTGTTCACTTTGTTTTCTTAATTTGTATGAACCAAGAATATTTGGAACAAAAATGAAACTGAGTAAATTTATCAAATAATTTTTATTCTCTTTACTTAAGATATGATTTTCTTAAGGAAACAGCTGACCATCGATGAGTTTACTTTAACGAACTGAATTATTGTTCATTAAAAAGAGCCGCCTGTTATCGCTGTCCTCGGCCACAGTTCCCGTTTTTGGTCGATTTATTTCACAGTGCGTTAATGTTTCTGAGTCATTGCGAAATATTCGTCGGCTGCCCCAAAAAGCAAATATTTTCTGGATCTCTGCAGCAATTTTAGGTGATATAATGATGCAAGTATGAACGATTTTCGTCCATCTGAAGTCCAAATCAGTTTTTCGAAGGGGAGAAAATTTTATAGGAAACTAAATTTCGCTAGTGTCAAGCTCGTATAAAATTCTACACAGTCGGACACAGATCTCTCTTAGAAACCCTTAAAAATTTACATATTAAACAATTAAGTTCAAATATTTACATAGGGTGTCTCAATAAGAGTGAACTATTGTAATTAAAAATAAAACACGTATCTTTCGAACGTGTCGTGATATTTTTGTTGAATTGGAAAAGGAGACATATTCCACTATTCTTCCAATTGGCTCTAATAACAGGCCATTACTATTGCAAATTTCTATGACTTTTTGACAGATTTGCCTCTCATCTCGCCGATGAATCCAGGAATTGTTTCCAGTTTATTAGCATATAGTCAAGATTTTAGAAAACTTCTAAGAAAGAAATCGTACGGCGTTAAATCGCATTATCTCAGCGGTCAGTGGATATCAGAACTTCGTGTGTTGCTTTAAGCTGGAAGTCGTGGCTCATGTGCTGTGTGGCAGGTGGCTCCGTCCCTCTAGCCCCGGCTAGTTGAGGCCACAAGAATTCCATTCTCAGTTTTCATTCATTACAGAAACGCGATCCGTTGACAGTCATTACGATTCCGGCCGATTTATCAAAAAATTAAGGCCCAGTCACGCAGCCAGACCAGAGGCGCATAATTTTTTTTCTTCATTAATTTTTCTTATGCCAATGGAAGTTCATAAAAAAATCGGCATTAACTTTAATTTCCACCATTATCCATTGACCGCATTGCTGGTGCTCTGTCTGATCTGCTGATTTGAGCTCCTGAGTCAGCCATATCTTGCACGGGTGAAGATAGCAGTATTTCGTTACAATTCGCCGCTTAATTCTTCGTAAAATTTGAAATTGTTAGGAAAAATGGCGAATATGCGGGGTTCCGGCGATCCTTTTTTTCACAACAACAATGTTTTCCAGCAAGTGATCGATACGTTAATGCACAAAAGACTTCATACCCATAATCAAGACAGTTTTTTCACTACTTTTCAAATTGTTGTCCCATCAGGTGCATTTCTCTATAAAAAAATCCGCAAAGTTTGCCAGCAGACTCAGCGTAGCTTTTCCCATTTTCGTATTTCACAATGATAACGTGTTCTTCTCTTGCATGGCGCTCCATTTTTAATCATCGGAATGTTCGCAAAAAATAACAAAAAATTCAAATAGTTTATTCTTATTGAGAATCCCGATAAAATATTGGTTATGGATTATATTTCTGTATATATTCCTTATTCAGAGAAAGATCTTTTCCAATATGTTCCATAGAACGAAGTATTCGGAGAACTGCTCTGTGCTTGACAATTCGTTCCATACACAGGTAGTTTTGTTTCAGGCAATTAGTTAAATTCATTTTGTTAAATTTTTTAGAAAGTGATATATTAAAAAAGATAATTAAATCAGTAGAAGGATACAAATTCTTCAGTCTTTAACATCTCTGTAATTACGAGCTGTTTTTATTTTTAGGACAGCCTTGCACCTCTTCTGGTGTTATGTAGGCGCATTAATTGAAGCAAATATACACATTTTATTAATTATAATACTTCGCCGACGATTGGATGCTATAGAGTGATACCGACGAAGGAGAGAGGATGCTGTGATATATAATAGCATAGATAGAAGCCAATATATATATAGAAAAATCGATGCTACTAACTGGCAGCGGCTGAGGTACGAACCCAGGCGTCTAAACCAACAGGAGTTTCTTGTTTTCCTACTACTAGTGGAAGAAGAGGGTCTTAAAGTTGGCCCCAATTTTTGTGGTTGGTTGTAGTCGAAATTTTGGGGTAGGATTTGATTTTTAGTTCATTGAGAGTTATTGACTGCCGGAGCATTGTTGCTGCTGGATAGGCTTTTTTGCTTAAAATTTTCGATGAATCATCCGTCAAGCGTCACGGAGCTTCATTAGAGCGAGTTTTATGACTTCTAGGAAATATTACAAGTTTTCAAGAGAATAGCAAAAGGAATTTAATTCCCTGCAAATGAAGAAATAAATGACATTATTTTCTTAATGGTTTCACTGAATGAAAAGTTTCAATTTATTTCTATATCTACCTGCTGCTATTAAGAAGTGTCGACCTTCATTTCCAGCAAACAAAAGAAACAATACAAAATCAATCTATGACTTTTTAATGAGCGATAATTTGATTGATTGCTGAATTTCTAAGTGGCGGCTAGAAGAAAAGGAGTTCAAAATTCTGTTATAATCTCTTTGACTTAAGACTCTCAAATATCATTAGTAAAATTAAGAAACTTGTAGGCAATTCACATTTCCTTAACAGCCACAAGCTTTCCCGTATTTTCTTCAACATTTTTTTTTATTTGCAATATTTTACAATCCATTAAAGAAGACAACTTTTATTACATGATTCAAACGTGTCAATTGTTGCCCGGGGGAGAAACAAGCAGCAAGAAAGGAAAAAAAGTGATTGAAATAAAAACAAAATAAATGGAAAAAAACTCTGGCTAAACACTGCAAAAGGAGAAGAAAATTCCAACACCCTCATTAAGAAAAAAATTACTGTATAAAATAAAACAGCCTGGAAATTCAACAGCAACAGTTGCTGTTAATAAGCGACAGTGAAATATCAATGAAAAGCAGGGTAATAGAAACATATAAACATATTTAGGCAGCAAGCCTGGGGGCGGGGGGCTTTAAAATGGGCACGAACAATGCAGAGGAGTTGTGGTATATTGAAGGTACGATGAAAAAAAAATAAAGAGTACAAAAAAATTCCTACATACACATTTACACAAGACATATGTCCTTAAGAGTGCGTGTTGGAATTTCTGTACACTAATACATGTAATAGACATACGCATACAAGGAGTGACAGACAGACAGACAGTGAAATACATAAATTCATTTGTATGTTTAACTATACTCTTACAACATGATTATGTACCAACTGCCAACATTCGTAACATGGTTCCGTATTGTCTCTGATGCTGTTGCTGCTGGTACCTGTTTCGAAGTTTTTTTTTTAATCTAAACAGGCTGTTTTAAAAGTGTTTGGAATACGAAAATCGGAAAATATGCGTATTGGGAGACTACAGATTTAAATTACTCTTCATAGGAAATTTCAGAGCTTCTCGCTTCATATATTACTCTACGGATTTCTCGACACATGGCCAGAATTGAGGCAGTGTTTGACTGCAGTTAAACCTTTTCAACAAAGAAAAATAATTTTGCAAAGCAGCCACCTCGGCTGACCCAGAGGAAGTCCAATCGAGAAGTCCAATTTTTGATCACTTTTTACAGCAATGAAGGTTATATTTCAGTGATAACATATTGTCCCGCGTGAACCACGATTTTTTAAATATGTTTGCAAAATTTGCAGGCGTAGTTAGGACCAAACTAAACAGAAAACAATTGACAGTTGTCAAAATGGCGCCCATATGAAAGAGTATGGCCATCTTAAAGTTCTCTAGGTATGATTAAAACAGTCTATCGATTGCAAAAATGTCTGGCGTTCTATGCTTCCTGGCCACAAAAGACTTTACCGAATGCAGTTGCATTAAGATGGAGCAGTGCAGCTCCCAGGAGATACAAAAGGGCCTTTCAGCAAGTTATCTGCAATGGTCTCTTACTGAAAAGAATAGTTATTTATATCGGTAGTACGAGTGTGAGGTTTGTCTGTTTTACACATGAATGTAAAAATATTTATTTCCATTAATTACCTCTTTATAGCCATCCAAAGTAAATTCTAAAGCCTCCTGGCTGGTCAAGAGCGTGCTGGAGCGTCGTACTAGTGAAACATAAGTCTTCCTTCTGGGTTTTTGAGTGATTGCACTTGTTATTGGTTGACTAGAGAAATACGTAGCCATCCAGTCAACTTTGAGCCTTAAAATTTCTCTCCATGCCCTCTCCATTCTCTTTCACTTAACACAATACATTGCATATGCAGCCGTAATTTCTGAAGTCATTATGAGATTTTACAATGCCCATCAATTAAAGAACTTGGTAAGATGGTTTAAAATAAGGTCATCCGGCGAATAATGACTTCAGTTATGTTGACTTGGCTGGTATTTGTCGGTTATGGCTTATCGACGTAGAGCTGCGGATTCAGAATACCTTACACGGAAACATCTAGCGGGTAGAAATTGCATCATATTGTTGGCTAATTTAAGTGAACACCGTGAAATTTAACCTTATTCTTAAATCATTCATGCAGAGTGCCTACTGTGGCTCTCGCTATGGGGCATGCTGTTGTTGTTGTAATAGTTATGCTGTTGTCGAAAGTTCTGCGCAGGGGAAAAATTTTTGATTGATATAGCTGTCGCTGAGTTAACAATCTTTGGCTTAGTGGAACTCCGGTCGTTCCGGAGCGAAGATTCAATATTCGAGAAAGCGATGGAGAGATGTGCTGCCATGGAGATGGAGATCTCCATATCTTTCAATTCGTGTCAAAGCCAATGGCGATGACGGTCTCACCTACTTTGTTTTTATTGCCCCTGGTGAACCGCAATGTATTCAAAATGGAATTTATTTAAGAAATCGACAAAATATCTTGCTAAAAATAATCTTTTTGGCCGAAATTTTGGTCCTCATCCAAACGCTAACTGTTTGCTGAAGCGATCTTCTGCAATTCTGGTACCAATCATAGGATAGTCAACTTTAAAATGTCTTAAAGTGGGCACAAAGTTTGCCCTCACAAAAACTCATTTTGCTAATGAAGTTTTACTATTTACTATTTGCTGTTAAATCGCCTAGTTTGCTACGGTGACTATCGATTAGTGACTGAATCGACAGATGCCTTAGTCTAAAATTTGCTTGTTCCCAATGTTTAAATATTGAAACAAACATTTTAGGAAAGCAAAACTCCGTGGAACGTGTCACAACAATATTATATGCTTTCCAAATACCAATCGTAATTTCCCACTGCTTCTCTTACAGCCACCTCACCAAAATATAGTAAATACTCAGTCTACCCTCGTACATTTGTCTGAAAAGCATTCAAACTGCGTAGAGCTGCAATTGTAGTAGTGACATCATTAGTTTATCTTTTTTCTTCAACCAAACCTTTTCATTATCCGTTTTTTGTCAGTTGCAAAATTGTGTAAAAGTTTGCAGTAAATAAAAGTAAAGGGTGTAACATGAGAAGATGTTTTTTTATTTGTTTCAACTTAAACAAAATTTTAAGAAATTATAATCAAGGAATTCTGAGGTGGCCCCTTACTCTTGTATACTAATAACTCTCATTAACTCCTTTTCTAAAAATCCCCTTTAAATTATTGCTTTTTTGTGTTTAAAAGGCGAATGTGAACAATTTCCTAATAATAAACCTGCCTGAATAAAGAAGAAAAAAGGCTCCTCACTGAATGCATTAGAAACCATGAATGTCTCCCAATGTTCTGTCTTTAATTGCTGCCGCTGCCATTATTAATGCTGTATTACCAGGAGCTACTGCTCACATAGTTGCCATTATTCCTGTTATTGCTATCCTTCTAGCAGGAATATAAAAATCCTTTACACTTTTTAAAATTTATCTGTATGTTGATGACACACGCGTCATTTAACACAACCATGTTGAACAATAGACATTTCTTCACATACCTAATCGCATTCATACACTAATAAACAACATTTCCTCTTCCACAGCTCGCAGTTACTGCCAGCATACGCATACTTAGAAGGAAAATTAGAACAGTGGTTTCGAAAGAGAAATAATTGAAATGAAATGAGTTTGGAGAAATATTAGTAAGAGAGCAAAAACAAGTTTAACATGTAAATGAATTTGTTCCTGCTTCATTCAAAGATATTGTATGAACTGTCGTTATGTTCCATATATGTATATATCTGTTGCTCTTGCTACTGCTTAAATGGGCTTAGTTGTAGCACCATTAACGTACTCATTCTTGTGGTTCTGAATGTGAATATGGATTTGAGGGTAAATGCCTCTATGAACTAATTACTATTAAAGCCGAACATGCATGAAGCGATGCGTGGAGGAGGTATCCTAAAATATAGGATGTCATACGCCGAATAGGTGGGTTGTGGTTATAATGTAGTATCCTAGCTACCGTATTGACAATGTGTTAAAGGACAAATGGTGGCAGACAGTTGTATACCCTTTGGAAAGTTCGTGACTTTTGGGTTTAAGTATTGGCTGAGTTAACTCGATCGATTTATTCGGCCTTAACTCTTATTTATTTAGTGAAGGAGATCATCTTAAATAGTTATGAAATCGTCAATCGTAGTGTGTTTCGCGCAATTTAAAATTACGAAAACGTCGAATTGGCCAAAATTGACGAATAATTACCTAATTTTCCGCTACAATTTGGGCGATTCTGCCATTTCAAAACCGTAGCCGTCTTTAGACATACCCTGAGGAGCTTTGCTTCCCTGCCTTTGGCAGGGCACAAGAGTTTTAAAATTTCGTAAATGCTACCAAAGCCTTGGTAAGCGAAACGTGTTATAGGCATAGCCATCAAATCGCATAAAACCTTAAATTAACAATCACGCAGGAAGCTAAAAAATTCCTAAATTAACCAAAAAGTTTGCAAAATCACCCGAAGCAAAAAATTAACAATCGCCTTCGAATTATACAAAGTAGAGTATTTATACAAAGTAGGGAGGATATCGAAGCAAACCGCTTATTTTATAGGTCCCTTTTCGACTCAGTTTCTTCCCTCGAATTGATTTTAGGCAACCGATTAACCACTACCATATTCAAATCTCGCGCTAACACTAGCCTTCACTCTTGACTGTAATGATTTCAGACTATCGATTAATAACCTCTCCACCTCATGCCAGGCTTCATTTGAATCTCATGGATTCCTGGCTTGGTCAACAAAAACCGTAGTTTATTCAAAGAATTATTATAATTCCAACGAGTAATGGAAAAAAAAGCTGTCCACCCACACAGAGCTCCGTATGCACGAGCAAGTCTGTATTAAAACTGGAAATCTACTGGTATCCAGAGTTCGCATACTGGAGCCAAAATACCCTTATGTTGATGCATCCCTGACGTATGCTGTTCCACATTGCATTAGGGATTCTTATAAAAAAGTGTTCACTTCTCTCCGCTCGACTTATTTAGCTAGACTTTTAGCAGAGACAGGTACCTGTTACCGGCTGTCACAACGAGGGGGTATAAGCCAGAACTTCTGACAGAGCACTAAGATACGACAAATCATATCTGTTTTTAAACTATGATGGCTGCTATATGCTAGAAAGGCTAATCTTATTTCTATTTTGATAAGGAAATGCCAAACTCTATTAAATGCGGTAAAAATTAAAATCATCAATAATTACTTATACTCTATAATAAAATATTGTAAGGGGAGGGCCATCTCGAAAATAAAGTATTAGTATTTTGTCGAGTTTAAGTAACAGCCCACCCCAATTTTAGATTAAGTTAATTAATGTTTTTAGATATTTAATAATTAATTAATTCTAAGGTTGCTTGAAAACGTTTTAGTTTAAATAATGATTAAAGCATGATCACGACTACACCTTTATGTTCTCTACAACAATGCATGTTTGTGGCAAGCATATGATGATTATTTTGAAATATTTTACACATTACTTTAGTAACGATAAACAAGTTATTGTTTATATTTTATCATTAGATTATTTCCAATCATAGAAATTGTAACATAGTTGAGTTGATCAATAATAATTTTTACTAAACTTCTAATCACAAAAATATTATAATAACTCTAACCATAAAATGGTCTCAATAGACATACTTTCTAAAATTGTTTTGGCGTTTAATCAAAGTGTGAGGATGGTGGGGCGTAAGTGCTTGGCGCGTTGACTATGAAGCATTCGGTTGCTTAGCCGCTGCCAATCAGTAATGGAAATTTAATGCTTTTCTATTGTTCTAAGATGACCGACCATGTTATTATTATCTACAATGATAATATGACTTTTTTACAACCATATAATTCAATCGCAACATGACGGATCCGCGAATTTCCAAAGAGGAAGATGATGATGGAGCTGCATCTTGATCAATTACAACGATTTATACTTTAATTGAATTTTTGAAAACCTTAACTTTGTGTTTGCTGACCACTGTGCTCTCGGATTTTACTTAAGGCTGTTTTTTTTTGTGACATGCAAACTTCGGTATTTACAATTGCTTTTTAGTTATTCCTTTAACTTTTCGTTGCTAATTTTCACTTGTTTAATTTTTACATCAAATTAGACTTCCAAATGAATGAATTTGTATAAAACACTCGTACAATAAACTACCACTTTTCCTATTAAAATAACTAAGTTGGGGAAATTCCTTGTTCAAGACATCAAGTTGCACAATTATTAACTGGTGAACTTGTTCAGTAACTAAAAATGCAAATGAGCGTATTTATGTTAGCTGGCTTAATGATGAGTTGGTTTATTAATTTTCGGTTTAATAACGATTTGATAGACGAAAAGTTAACAACAAAATGTTCTAGAGTTGTTTAAAAGTTAATCGAATGCAATCAATTGTTGTGCGTAAAAGAAGAATATACTTATTACGAGTATAAGTGGAATTGTATTCAGCAATGTCAGGGAAGGAATGCCTTCCAGCATAAGGAAAGTTGAAATAAAGAATTATGATTTCTAAAGGTTTTCTTTACTTAAATGCTTCACACTTGTTGGCACTTTAGTTAACGCTTCATTTCTTAACAATTTTCTTTACAAAATTCTTTAACCTTTCTGACTTTTTAAGGCGATGTAGCTACAAGAAGGGTAGAACGTCTTTACACGTGTCTAAAACCATTTAGTTGTTCATACAAAAAGTAGGCTTTCAACAACTTTTCCTTTATTGTTTTCAGCTAATATTAAATAGCCTCCTTTTTTATATTTGATTTAGGCGCTTTATCAAAAAATATTTGCTCGCATTACACCACCGCCCCTTATACGACTACTTATACACACTTCTGTCTGCCCCTTCATATCCGTTTTATGTATTAATTATGAAACTAATAATCGTAGTAGGTTGTACAACTACCCCAACATCGTTTATGTCCTTAAAGTTGAGTTAAATTCGCATGGAGTTGAATTGACCATGTTACCGAGCAATAAAATAAAAACACATTTCAACGCCTTTAATTTTTGGTTGTTTTCTATTGTGTTCTAATGGCTCTTTTTATATTTTTGATAAAATAAAAATTATAATAACAAGAAAAACGCTAAAGTAAACAAAGAAACCCAAACTAGCAGGAATAAAAATGAGGTTGGTTGAAATGTTGAAATGGAATAAAACAAGGTGCGAAGTTCTTCTTTTCCTCTTTAAGTGAAAAGGCCCTTGTAAGACCGAGACCGCTCAGATATTCGCTGTGGTTTTGCCCGTTGGCGTGTATCTGATTTTTAATGACATTATCGTATAGACCCAGTTTAATACCAGGGAATGCCTGGATTTTGTTGAAATAGCGGCACATTCCTGCAACGTCAGTATACCCCACATGATAGCTTCTATCGAAGTCTATTCGCATCAATTTGGTGACTAATTTACGTCATCGTCAAATAGATCATGCGTAATGCCCATTGTGCCTTTGATGTGTAGCCTCTGCCGTTAACGGTGATGGCCTTACCAGCGCTCGACCCAATCATGTCGCCGGCTTCACACCAAACAGTAACTTTGTGTGAATCCATTGCCACTGTGAGTTGGTGTCGTGCTATATGCAGCGATTTGGATAATTAATTTCGCCTTGCCTACTTGGTTCTGCGCAACATTTGGAGCATTGTTGTTTAGCGGTCTTTTTCAAAACTATGTCGGTGCCCGCTACAGGGCCATGCTCACTGATTTGTATATACCACAATTGAATGCCTTTAACGTGGCCGAGCTGTACGTGCAATAAGACGGTGTAAAAAGCCACACAGAGCTTGCTGATTTAATTAAAAAAGTCTCTCGTTTAAGCGGATAAGACATAGGCGTTTGACGTCTTGGTAGACTACATTCGCTACGTTATCTCTAAAATACGACCTCCATTGCTGCCAAAAGTAATCGAGAATGTCGGAAATAACATTCAACTAAAAGTGGCAGCGACTATTACTTTTAGTACCTGTATTGTATTATGAAGAGTACAATGTGCGTGCCAATAAATCTCAGAAACGAGTCCCAGCACTACCAATGGAGGTATATGGTGTGATAGCCCTCTGGCGGCAAGGTTCCCGTTTTTACCAGAAGTACTCGTATATAGTCATATAATATATGTATGCATGACTAGTTCTTAGTAACACATCATGCTATACATCCCATAATTTGTATTAATGTTGTATGATTACCTAACCCTGACTACCAAATGTTATACTACTTTATTATCCTACTCTGTTAATCTTTTTATCTCCTTCTGATCTCATTTATTAGCGCCTACTTCTTAATCCTAACTGTAGTACATAATTCTATTTTAAGTTGAATTCAATAAACATTTCATTGTTGAAGCTAAAGTCGAAACATAAGGAAGTGTTTTTTGATTTATTTTATACGCGTGATACTCGGCACGGTTTGTCCACGTGTCTATATACTTTTGACAATTCAAGACCATTCTCAAATGCTCTGGATTGTTGTGGAAAGTTCAGGATCATTTTGGACAATCGCATATTAACCGTGTATCCCACATATCATATTTTGGGTCAATTCAAGTTTTGTCGTGAATCACAGCATTTCGAACTTCCCATATTTCACGCTAATACTTGTGATAAAGATGAATTGTCTTACTATAAACGCAGGCCTTGCACTCCTATTTTTTTCGCAAATAAATGCTGACAGAGTGTTGAAAACTATGAGTATTAAAAAAATTCCCAAATTTTATGGCGGAAACTGTTTCTCCAAAAATATTTTCTTTTAAGAGGGCCAAGAGCTTTTTGACTTTTTCTTGTTCAAATGCAGATTTTACATCTTCTACTTGCAGCACAAAAAACAAACTTTAAGTCCTCTTCAGTGACAGAGAACTTGTAACAAAATAGGACAAGAACGTTATTTTTTTCCTACAACGACTTGTAACTTTTTGGTAGCATTAATTGCACAAGAAGAAGCTTCAAGAGCAAAGAGCGGCAGACATCGCTACTAACAAAGTGTAGGCTCTCACAACTAAAAAGTCCTTTCAGTTCCTTTTATTAATATTTTTATTGTTTTGTTATTATTTTTTTAAATTTGTTTGAAAGTGTATTGCTTGTTACTGCATTGTATTGCGTTGTGCAACTTCAACAATTTCATAGCAGTATCCTGCTATGATATATTTATCCTCTATTAGTTTGTTATTATTGCTGTAAGTCTGTTTGGTTTTGTTTTGTTGAATTTTTGTCCTTTTGGTGCGACAATAGTTTTTTGTTACATTCCTAGTAATATAACACACCGTCAATGGCTTTAGTTTCGAATTCAGGATACTTTCTAGTCGCTGGTGTTTTTTTGTACTTTGTCCTCTTTGATGGTGTAATATTTCACATGAACTTTATTTGGAATTATACTCGTAAAGGTGTATTTATTTGGGGTACAAGAGGAACAAAGGAGACCAAGGAGAAGTAAGGGAACAAATAACATTTTATTTGCTGATGCGAGATCGGCCGCAGATTTACCTGTTCTAGAAGGCAAAACATAATAAAGAAAGAGAAAATTTCTCGTGAGATTCAACTGCACGATTAGGCTATGTGAAATAACGGAAGCTCTAACCTTCCTAAAGCTGTAGTTGGCCCTCCTTCTGTGATACAGTTGTACCTCTTCGCTACTCTGATAGTTTTCTCGTCTCAGTTGTCAAACAAAAAAAGTATGGTTATGAATCGGCGCTAGTTGCTGGGATATGTTCAGCGGTGTTAAATATTTATACGGCGGTGTGTGTCGCAATAAAAGTTGTCTCATCTGTTAACGTTACAACAAGACTTTGTTTAAAATTAATAACTATTAAATATACTCTAAGTGACGCCAGCAGTCTGGTTTGGATGGAAGAGAGAGCTGATGTGCGCGTACTGGGTTTCTCCTTACACACCATTGCTCTTTGGTGACAACAGTATTGACTCTCGGTGGAACAAAACCCAGAAATATAGCCTTATGGCTAGGACGACAGAGGTACCAAGTAAGGATGTACCCCGGATTAGGATTTGGTATTGGAGTGCTAGAGTACAAGTAGTACCTTGATCAGATACTTCTAGTGTGTCAGTGGCCCTATCACCAAGTTGTAAAATTGACAATAGGCGGTTTTAACTCTGCAACAAATGTAATTCGTATCACTTCGGCACCTGCGACCTGTCTTCATTTGCTCTTAATTATGAGTGAAAGCGAACACTTTTCGAATTGACTGCTATATTTGATTGATCGTATACTTTAAGTTGGTGGTCACTCAATGGGTTTTTGGGGATTTTAGCCGTGTTGGTGAGAGTCATAGCTTATAGTGCTCTTTTAAATTGCACTTGTCTAGAAAAGGTACTACCTCTTATATCTTGGATGAACAGAGTCCTGGTAAATCTTAAAAAAAACTCTACTTGCAATGTTGCACTTTGCAATGGAGTGGAATGAAAGGGTGACTAAAGCCCCCATACGAAACTCTGAGCATTGCGGGTTGGGCTTTCAGATTGCTACGGAGTTTCCTTTCACAATCGCTCGTTTCGTAAAGAGATGATAGGGAAGCTTAACATCAGGATCATTCGATTTCTGTAGTACTTAATATATATGAGAATAATAGGGCAGTATATTCGATAGACTTGTTACCAAATTACGGGCTCCATATTTGGACCATGGAAAAACCATAAACCAAAAAAACAAGAGACGATTCATGACTTAAAAAGGAATTTTACCACTATTGCACATACGTGGTTGCAAATGAATACATTCGACCCAGTTAGGGGGACCATATTGGAAGTTATAAAGACTGCGTCAGAAAAACGTCCCAGCGAAAGTGTCATTAGTTCATGGATCCGGAGGTTCCTGTCCATCAGTTCCAGGCTAAAACAGAAGCATGCGGGATTGGGTCGTTTCATTAATTGCTTCCTCCGTTCTTATTGACCTTGGGCATCCCGCACCAGATTTGTATTAAAGTTTAACGCAAAATGCAGCTTTTGTACTCATGAATGGTTTCATTGCAACCCGGTATTAAAGTTGAAATAGTGGAAAATTATTTTTCAATTAGAACCGATTTCTTAGCAATCAAATAAAATTTCCTATACCACCCAGAGATCAATTGTTTTCGATAAGAAGACACTGAAATAAATTGCCTTATAGGCTTTATATTCAGGTCTGATTGGTTCGAATTTAACCTACAAATCCGTTACGAGTTACGAGTTCAGTATTCCTGACTACCAAACAAAAACTAAACAGTTTGGAATATTTGGTGCACTTCTGCAACCGCTCTCGTATTTATGCTTAGAGCTCTTAACCACTGAACCTAAAATAACCACTCAGAATTCAGCCAACCAACAAACGAACCTTGTGGCCAATATGCTACTTGCTACTAAATATTAACTCGCGTTCAATTAAACGATGTTGTAAAGTGTTTTTTTTTTATTGTTGTTTTATCGTTGCTATTGTTTTCATTCTTTTTTTTCCTAAAACATTGAATGGCCTCCTTATACAGTTAACGGGATAAATATGTTTTCGTTTCTTTGCCCATTTGAAAAACTCAAAGTGAATCTTTGTTACCTTCCTGTTATTTGCAAAACAATATTTTCCCATAGCAAGCGTTTATTATGCTTTACATGGATGTGTGTGTGCGTGTGTGTGTGTGTGTGTGTGTGTGTGCAAATATATAGTTTTTTGTGATTGTATTTTTGTAAGCTAAAAGGGTAAGAAAATCGATTATATTTGATGATTTTAATGCTGTATGAAGCATAGTTTGTGTGAGTGGAGTTCAACAATTTTACGACTTCGAAAGTTTTAGTTTTTATGTTTTTTTGTAATCCCCTCCTGCTGATAATATAATCCTTAACAAATTGTAAAGCATATCGAACACAGAAATGACGCAAGTCCTTGCACACGTTCTAAATTAAACGAACCCCTTTCGTTTAGTCTAAAATTTTCAAGGAAGTTGACCTAAGATGTGGGCATACAGTCGGAAGAAATCTTGATTGGTATAATTCAATCCACATAGAAAAATATTAACTTTCAAATCACGAATCTCAGTAGGAATTTTAATCCTTACAAAATTTTACTTACTTGCAAAAACCCGCAACATGAATTGACTTGACTGATTTGGGACTTTTAAGGTGCACAAAGCCTAAAACTTCCCCGAATAAACAATTTTCCGCACTAATTCACTTCTACGCCTAGTGAATTAGTGCTCGTTGTATTTTTGTTTTCAAATTCAAGCAATATGCTAAGATACACACACACGCACACACACACATTCATCTGTTTAGATATAAATCTGCATATGTATCTAACCCTCAAATATTGACGGTTGTTATTTTAGATTTAAGTGGCCACGATTTCCATACGACAAATACAATTATTGAGCAAATATTTTGCCAAAGCGAAAATCTTATCGCACATAAATTGAAATCACATTAAGTGATTACATTTGTAACACTAACACACACACACATCTTGACACGTCGCCCACACTAGAAAACTTAAATACACACAGCCATGCACACATGTTCACAGCAGTGTTCAGCCAAGTGTGAAACCAAATACATATTTACTCTCATATAAATAAATACTCTTACAGGTGCGACAAAACATATACGTAAGTTGTCCTGGTACTTGTGTATTCGATTGACAATAAGTCTTACACGTCACACATGCATGGCACTTGCGAAGACAATCACATCCACTTGTAGCAATCTGTGCGGCCTGGAAATATGTTACAGATTTCAGTCAAGGGTGTGAAACAGTTGTGACAAGAGAATATTTTGGAAGCTCACATGTTGTAGGGAGTCTTTGAAAGAACTTACTATTTGCTGGCTACCAATAACGAGAAAAAGTCAAATTTTAATTTAAAGAGATTAAGAATTTTTACGATCTTGCTTTTAGGAATTTAACCTTGAAATTGTTTTATTAGATTAGAAAATTACTTATGAACCCAGTGTTGTATTTTTAAAAACTTACTGATTTCTTTTCAATTCTCGACAATTAAGAAATAAAACAAAAAGTTTAACGGTGTGACAGTGGAAATTTATTTTTGAAATGACCTGGTAGGCCTACTTGAGTAGATAATTTCCCCATTTTTGAAATTCAATAACAATCTCAAAATCGAAAGTTATCGATAAAAACAATTTTGGTCGACTTCTTGGATGACAAAATTTAAAAGTAAGTAATTTTTGCCAAATTTTTAAATTTTAATTGGTTTTAATAGTCGACAAGTTAGGCTTCCATGTTGCGTTTAAACCATTTTGAACCTAAAAAAATTAACGAATTTTTTTCTATAAATTTTTTCAATTTTGGCGGGGGTTATGGCATCACTGTGCTTCTAGTGCTATTACCTTCTTTATTTTTTTACAAGCCTATTTAGTAGTGACTAAAATAAGACCAGATTTGTTAAAGTCGAGAAAGTACTACTGGAGATAAATATTTTTTGAATGAATTTCTAATAATATCAAGGCGCTCGGTAATGCGCCAGGCCAAGTGTTTTCGACTCCCATTATAGCTTTGCTTCCTTTAATCATACAATAATGAACCTTATAGACCAAGTTTGAAATTTTTACCAACAAGGCTTTCCGAGACATGAAGGCGTAAAAGTGAATATTTTAGTACCTATTCACTGATTCACTAGCTCACTCTTCACTATTATGTGGCAATTCCACTGTAACTAGAGAGCTGAAATTTGGTGTAGAATAAGTGAACAGCAAAATCGGAAAACGGGTACTTTTTACCTAGGGCCATTAGCCTTTCCCCTTATATGTATGAGACACTTCCACTATAGTTAGAAAACTAGCATTTGATATACAGGGTGCCCCCTCATTTTTACGGATCATTTTTACTATATATAGATTTACAAAAAAATAAAAGGAGTCAGATCCGCACAAAAATGCCAAGTTCCTATCCAAAATTTACGGCTGTTCGAAGTACTGAGATTAAAATGAGGACCAACTTCTTAATCTGTTCAGTACTAACCCATTTGTACGCAACTTGCTAGCCCTTTCATTGCCGGAGAATTTAAATCGAATGTCCACAAACACTGCTCTTACTATCCTTCTTCCCATAGTGTTTTCCCCTAGTTTTTAAACATTGCATTACATGAGTAGGGGTCATACTATGGGTGCGGCAAAAATAAGGAAAAGTGGAGTTACCTTCCATCTCGTAAATATATGGAGTCAGATACATTACTCAGCAAACATAGGAATGTAGGTATAATACGTTGGCTAACCTTATTAACAGAAAAATGATGCCATTTCATGTTTCACTTTTCAAGACGTTTGTTACAGTGGAACACACCTAACGAAATGTACTCATATCTCATTAAGTAACTTGAAGAATAATTCGATTGCAGTGTAAGGTGCCTTTGTTTCTAAATACTTTCAACTTTTAA
The DNA here is from genome assembly GCA_963932375.1 of Phania funesta. NCBI lineage: Eukaryota > Metazoa > Arthropoda > Insecta > Diptera > Tachinidae > Phania > Phania funesta. The sequence continues at coordinate 82,362,308 of OZ010655.1, read as the reverse complement.
TCATATTATTCGTGAGCAGATAAGCACCGGTTTCTTAGCAGATAATCACCGGCTTCTTAGCAGATAATAACCGGTTTATTCGCAGTAATCACCGGTTTTTTTAATTTAATTTCGTCAATTTCGTTTATTCACTTCTCTTGGAGTTGAGGGTTCGTTTGAGCCAACGATATGTTCTTCATGCTAGAAATCGGAATGATATCTTTCTTGTATAGGTGCTGTATATTGAGGAACTCCTTAAAGACTTAAAGCAGGTATTCCGCTGACTGCATTCTTGAAACGGTGCCAGCCGCCTTCTTCACTATTATTATTACCCATATTTGCAAAATATCAAATTTTCCCTTTCTTCTGGATGCCCGCCTGATTACACTAAACTAGAATTGCTTGGTTGCGGAAATTATCATTTCACATGTGCACATTATCAACCATGTGCGGCTGCTAGTGGTGATAAGGCTAATGCTCACAATGATGTTGTTCAGGATGCAACAATAAACATTTTACACTAGAGTATACTTCTCGTCCTCTTAAAACAAATGACAGAAATGGATTTGCAGAAAAAGCGATTACAAAAAAAAACAGCAACTGCTCGTAACTTCAAAATTTAATACACAATATGAGTAACAGACTGGAGAAATCCTCTGAGGGGAGGTGTGTTTTAAAGGGAAATATGTTTATGAGTTTAGCTTTTGTTCACTTTTGGTAACCAAGGGTACTAATCCCTAATTGACGTAGTCGTAATTGTACTGTTACATACAGCAAGAGAGAGAGTGTGAGAGAAAGAGCGAGAGAAAGAGATGAACAAATGAATGAAATGATGAACGGATAGTCATGTATTGTATTTAATATCAAAGCTTATAAGTTTGTTGTACGTTGGCAAACAAAAAAATAGTACTACTTCCCTTTTTATTTGTTTATTTTTTTCTGTTTTTTTACTACTTACTTAAAGTTGCCGGTAAAGGCAGGAAGGAGTTTGCATGTACTCGAGTAATAATTGAAAACAATTGTTGTAGCAACAAAAAAGCAACAACAAAGCAGCAAAGCTAAGAGAAAAAAACCTTAGTATGTGAGCAGGGGCTTCATTTCATATAAAGTTGTTTTACAAGCTGTAATAATATAGAACAACAATCCAGGGTGTACTATAAAATTTTAGGCTTATATAGTTAAACAGTTCAAAAACAGCGATTCTGCAGCAAAGTAAGATGAAGCCAAACTTGTTTATACTTAAAATGTTAAAAATATTCATGTTGGGACAACAACTTTCAGCACAAAAAATTTCATATTTTCACTTTTAAATTTAAGTTAGATCTAACTTCCAATTTCGCTCCATCTCCTCTGGACCAATACAATTAAGATAATAAAACAACTGGACGCCTGAATAGAGCAGCCAAATTCAAAGTTTATTTTTAGAAATTTTATTGAATCCATTAGTTTCTAAGCGATGGACTAATATGACAGATGTTTTCTATATTTCTCATCATTCGAGTAGTCTGCATATCTGGATAGAATGGAATGATAGTCAGAAGATATATTCGGGAAAATTCAGCAGATGGAGCAAGTCATCCCATTTCATGTTTTGAGGACATACTCAAAGATCAATTAAGCTTTCCGTCTGTAGTGCGATCGTATACCCTCCAATGTCCGACTGATAAGCACGAATTTCATTAAATGACGGTTTAACGGATTCATACAGTACTATTTAGTCCCAGTTAATAAAGAGCATGATGAGAAGCAGACATTTCTTTCGTTTATAATATAACTTTGAGTTACCCACCATTATACTGCGATTGTTTCTTGTGAGATTGATATAAATCCTTATCAAGTAATTTTTCTCTATGGAAGCATTAGAAAGACGCTAAAGACTGCTAATAAGTCTTGATACTTAATGCTAATTTTTCTATATGGAAGTAGAGAAGTGACAGTTTACGCAAATTGTTGGCTCGTAAACTAACTAATTTTGTTCTTGATTTGGTATTCCGACAGGATGTTCATCCCTTGTCAAGTTTGGTTTGGAGGCAAGCCGGTTTTGGCTATACGCCATCTTCAGTATTCATTTCGAGATGAAGATGGCACATAGCCGAAACCGGCTTGCCTCCAAACCAAACTTGACAAGGAATGACGATAATTCGTTCCTAATATGTACAACTAATATTATGGCATCAACAAGATATTTGATAGCAATGCTTTAGGTTAGGTTAAGAGAAGGAAACAATTCGTCACTTGAACGTAGGCCTACACCTAGGCCAGCAAAAGCCTCCACCCTCATGGAAACTCTGTTCCCTGAACAAAACTTCTGAGTAGTTGCAAGTTAATGTCTCTCAAATGCGACACGTCCGGTAAAGTGTCGGCGGTAAACTAACGTAGCCTTAGCTGTATGAAAGCCAGGCTTTGGCAGAGGAAGTGTTTCATCGTCACGACCTCGTTCCTGCATGACAAGCGCACATTACTATCCGAACACTCTATACAGCGTAAATTTGCCCGTAAGACCCCGTGACCTGTCCGTACGCACACTATCTTAATAATTTCAGATTTGCTTAGTCTCAACAATATCCTTGTTTTATCTCTGTTTGGATCCCTAATAAGGTCTTCATTATTTTTGTTACCGTGTTTTCTTTCATATATGCGCTCGGCTTGCCCAATCTTTCAGTCACAAAGTAGTAAACAGAGGTGAAACGACAGTATAGTGATCTTTTTCTCTATCCGTCTCGTTCCCTCAGAGCCTTAGTTTTGTTTTTAGATTTTTGTTTTTATTTTGATTTTCTTGCCGTGTTTTCCTGTATTTTTTTCTGTATTTCGTCACAAAATGCTATAATTGTCTCTTTCTAACAGAGCCCATAGTAAAAAAAACTGAGTTTTTTTATTTTTTATGTGTCAAAGTCTTCACCTCTGGTTACCCTGTGCTTTCAGTTCTGATTTCATGACCACAAGAGGCTTTGTGCTACTCAAGTGGTGAGCTTTCTGGCATTAATTGCTAGATAGTTTGCTCGTTTATTTCCGACTACTGCATAGTGACTCGGCGCTGCGTAGTCGTTTTTCGCTTTTTTGCATTCCAGAATCGTCCTGGATCTAGCTCTATCCGATTCTAGTGCTCTTATATCACATTATGATCGTACTTTCTTTTGTATTTTAATATTTGTTTTCTTGCGGCAACAGCACTTGAGATAAGACTAGCATTATTAGTGGTGTCCTTGTGCTACCAATAATGTTATCTAGACTAATGAGATTTTGAAAACAAGGAAATTTGGTAGTGTCCTGCTTTCCTCCATTTCTTATCAAACAGTCTCTACGCTAGCTAGTCATATATTTTTGATTCTTGATTTAATATAGATTCTCAAGGATTCGGAACGAAAAATGACACTAAAGATAGAACATATCTTATAGTGTTGTCGTTATTTGCTGGAGGTTATATTATATTAATTCTGAAGACTCCGCTCTCGTATGATCCTGTGGTATGCTGCAGACTCTTTACCACAAGGACTTTTAGCTTCCCTTGGTTTCCTGCAGGTTTTTCTCGACAACTTTAGCCGCGTAAAAGTGCGCTCTAGCTAAAGAGCAGTTGGTGTTATAACCGTGGTGTCCTGCAGATACTTTACCATTTTCGATGTGTAAAAAGGTGTTGTGAGAGTAGTGGCTACCAAGGAAGGATTCCGTTGGATCTATACCTGTCAACATCCCATGCTGCTACTGTACGTTTCGTAAGCGATCGTTTTTCATTCCTCAGGGGTCATCGAAAACAAGTTTAATTCTTGAGGGACCTTCGGGCGTGTTGTATCTCAAACGCGGCAGCTTTCTATACTTTCTGGCAGTTTTCAGATTTATTACTTTAGAAGAAACTCGCGGGCAGAAAAAAATATATATAAATATATTATATATAATTATATTAGATTTTTAATTTCACTTGCCCTTAACATCTTAGCTCAAGGTAGAGAAATATAGTAAATCGTGCTAGACAAAAACATGTTAAGAACCGCTGATTGTTTATTGCTAGGAAAAGCGATGTATATAGAGTAGCCGTAAACACTAGCAGTACTTACTCGTGTAAGTGTTATTGGTACCCACTACCGCCAGCATATGTTCCAAATACATACGCAGAAAAAATATTTACACCTTTCAAAAGTTTCATTTGGTGTCATCACATAATTAAAATAAGCGTTTAATTGTGTCATCTAATTGTTTTACTAGAAAAAATACTCGAAATAAACTTTAATTAAATAGATAATTTAATCAATTAAAAACTTGGTTAAAAATGCAACCATAATTTTTACAACGTTCAAATATTTCTTTCTGTGTAGAATATACAAGTACATATTTGTAACCTGTCGCCTTCTGCTTGAGAGTGAGAAAGACAGTGGCAGGGGTGTGAGAGTGGGAGGGAGTGGTAGAGAGAGGGTGAGGGAGAGATAGAGTGTAATAAGCACAAAGTTAGTTTAGTAGGCAATAACAATAAAAATATGGCCTCAACAGGATTAATACATTATTTCCGCTGCATGTTTATGCGTTTCTTTATTTATTTCAACTTTTTTGCTTTTCTTTTTCCTGTTTTATATTTTCTCTATCTTTAAAATGTAACAATTGTAATTTGTAGTTTTGCTTTTATTTTCATATAAATATTTTTCTTATTATTCACGACATTTACTGTTGTTGTTGTTGTTGTTGTTGTTCACTTTCCTTGACTATGGAATTCATATAAACGACTTAATGTTACAGTTTCACTACACTTTCCACACGTTCTAGTGTGTGTGTGCGGGCAATATGTTTGAAGTTTTGAAAAACTGAAAAGCTAAATTGGAGGAAAACTTCATTTTTTTTTATTTTTTATTGTTTAGTAGAAGAATTCATGGAGATAAATTGGTTCGTAAAAATGGAAGTTGCTGAGTTAGTTGCTTGAATATTATTAAACGACATAAGGAGGGATATTTGTCTAATATTTTGGAATAAAAACTGTTACGTTTCCCAAAGTTCTTACGTTTCAAATGCAGAAAAGCTTGTGTAAATTATATTGAAATAAAAAAATCTGTTCAATTACGTTTAAAATTTAGAAGACTTAATTTTTGCTTGAAAGGTTTAAATTCGCAGTTGTTTCTGCATATGTGATGAGGACGAGCCTGTTGTTTGACCTGTTTTCAAAAAACAGGGATCTCATAAATGAAATTCTGGACAACTAAATGGGTCGGTCTTGTTTTGCAAATTTTTTATAAGCTTAGAAAGCGAATTCAAGGCCTTACTGTGGTATTGATTTACATTGTCTCTACGTCTGAGTGTGTGTGCGTGTATGTAATTTAAAGTACCTCAAAGAATTTGGTACTGACGGGAAAGTGGAGTGGGGATGGAGAAATTGAAGTTCCACTTTTTTACGATTATTCTGGTTATTGGCTTTGAAGTACAACTCACTGTTGTTTTTCTTTTATTACCTTTTTCAGGCTATTACACTTAGTACGCTAGTTGGTGCTTGCTCTAGGGTCCTTTCATTTATTTAAACAAGTCTATATTTACATAAATACGAATAAACTTAATTGTTCCTAAAATATTAAAATTTTTAATAAAAATTCCTGTTAAGTCGAGGGTGATTTTTTTTAGATGTAAATTCAAAATTTTATCGTTTTAAAATGATATTTCATCCGAAAATCGAAATTTTATAAAAGAAAATTGAATTTACCAAGTAGTTTAATCTTTAATGCTTAAGTTCACTTTCGTTATTCTTTCTATTAAGAAAGAATATTTATTTCATATGATAACATTTAATACTGTAAAAGTTAAAATTTTATTAGACAACTAACAGAATGCAATGCTTTTTCTATGCCGCTACATACGTCTTCAACATTCTTCGTGTCTTTTCTACTAATTTTGTGCCAACTGTAAACATCATCTATATAACCCAACATTAAAAAATAGAATACGAGAATGAATATTTTAAAATATTTATGTTCTTGCTTTTTCTTTGGAAGAGAACGAAGTTTTACAACACTTTAACTCTTTTGTTATTGAATTTTTGTAAAACTTCGTTCTCACCCAGGAAAGTACTAACTGGTGTTTAGTATAGGACTTTAAATTCAAATAAAGCAAAGCTAAATAGTGTTAAATGCGACGGATTTCAGAGTTCGGCTGGCTCAGAGAAAGTCCAACCGCGAAGTCCGAATTTCAATAAGGTTTTGAAGCAATGGAGGTCTTATGTCAGTGATAACTTGCCGAATGTTGTCATCATAGTTGTCAATCGTTTGGGGTTGTTTGGAGGTCGGTTTACGGCTCGTAAACGCTGATTATTTAGCTAATGGAACGTTGGCATGTATGGCATGTGGCTCCGCCTTGTTAAAACCGCAGTTCCTTCGCTTTAAGGGTACAAAAAAGTCGGTTATCAAGGCCCTGAAGCGTTCACCGTTGACTTAAACGTTCTGGCCGGCATCTTTTTTAGAGATGTAAATAGTAATGACGCTAGCGGCTCATAAACCGTACGAAAGAGTTAGAGATTTAGCGGTAGATGCAGAATGCCTTCACTCCAAATGAGGAAAGTTTGCGTAATGACAAGCCCATTGATTGTCCAGAACTGAGCCTCATTTTTTAACAGAATATTGTGATAAAACAGTCGATGAAAATCAAGTCGAGCTTTGCACGATTTGCAGGCTTTGTTCAACTGTCAGGCTATTCATGATGAAATGGCAAACCACACAAATATCAGCTGTCAAAATGACGCACCTATAAGATAGTATTGCAAACTCTTTTTATAAAAGTTGGGTCCATTGCCGGAAAATGCTACGAAGGATAGTTTATAATTAATTAGAAATATATTGTTCTATTGCCACAAATACAAATTTTGATTACCGCAGAAGGAATTATATATGATCTATATCATTGTCAGTCTCACAGGCGCATATAGCGGTTGATATGTTTCATTGGCTTTTTGACTTTTTAAAGCAGTCGTGTCCACGGAACCAGACGAACGTAGAAGGATAAAAAAGTTAAAGAGCTTTATCCACATTTAAACAGACATTCGATCTTTTGTTAATAATTTCGACTTGCAACCGAAAATTTATTTGGCCATCCGTCATTCCTGGCTACAAGGCACTGCCAAACGTCATTATTTTACTTGTGAACAGAAATAAAAATTACGATATTAAAACTAATTCAATTCATACGATCGCCATTATATTTACAAAAAACAAAAATTCCTTTCGCAAAAAAAAGAAAAACAAAAACCCTTTCTCTCTTGTTGTGTGTCTTAAACTTGGTCATTAGGCACAACTTAACATAGTTCTAGTACTTGTGTACAGCAATAAAAATTATTAAAAAGGCCAAAGAAAACCATTAATAGTTATTCATTTTCCTATTGGTACTTACATGCATGTACATGTCTGTGGTTGTCGTGTTTTTTTTTCAATTCCAAATAAACGAGCACATTTCAACTAAATCACCATTCGTTTAAGCACAAAACATGTCTTCGGCCACTGGAGTTTATTGTAATAACATTTAGTTCTTTTATAATTATTTCTATTTTCTTTGCTATTGTTGCTGATTTCATTTTAGCTGTTGCTATTTTAGCTATTTAGTCCATTCTCTTTGTTGGCTTTCTCTAGTGTTTTCTTGCCAAGTCCTTTAAAAGTTCATTTCCGTTTCCGTTTGTTTACTGTCCAACCACAATCCCATTAACATGCACTTGTATTGTATAGCATTTAAAAGCTGCTAACACATTTAAGTACTTTTACGCTCTTTTACTAAATAACAACAGTCACCAACATACAGTGTACGAAATATAAAATATTTGTGGAAATTTCACTAAACAATAAAAAAGCACAGGATTTTTTTTAGGAGATTTCTTAAGAAGAAGCTATAAAACTTTTAATATTGTATTTTCTTGCGGCACTGGAAAACTCATTTGCTGCTGTTCGTTATCAACTTTGTAGAAAAATTGTAAACATTTTGAATGGCAGGCTGGCAAGATACACGCGAATAACAGACAAGGTTGTGGCATCGACCCAGCAACCATATTATGTACCTTTTAAACAATATATTGTTATGGCAAACATGGTTATTTAAAACTATTTTAAACCATACTTTTGTTGCGATAACCAACTCATTAAATTATTTCCATTCATAACAAATGGAACATGGTTGTGTTGAACAATACAATTAACCACAAATTTAATAGCTCTAACCATAAAGTGTCCTTAATAAATAAAATATGTAAAATTGTTTTATGCTGTGGCTTAAAAATGAGTGAATGGTGAGACTTTTAAAATATCAGGGTGGCATTTTTACAACAGCAAACGAAACAAATCGATACGTTCGCCACCAATAACACGTTGCCGCAACTATTTTTGTTTGAATTGCACTGCTGTGCTATTTATGTATTTTGTTTATTGTAGTGCTTCATTACCACTTCATTTCGCTACTTTTGTACAAAACAAAAAATCTCTCAAAAACTTGAGCCGTTGAAAATCCTGCGCCGCCGCTTCTAACCCAAGTTTGCTCAGCCTTTGCCACTGAAAGTTTCGTTTTGGTTTCTTTCTCTGCTACTTGCCTGAAGTAAGTAAACACATCAGTTGAAAGCCAGAATGACTACCATTAGATCTCTCTTTGCAAAAATGCAATGAAAATGTAAAAACTTCTGGAATAGTGTAAAAGGGACTAAACTGATCTACTTTTCCACGGCGCAGACAAGCTTCAGATCTTACCAGTTTTTCGTTAATTATATTCTGGGTTACGTCTACTTTTCGAAAGTTGTCCAGGTTAGGCGAGTCTTCGTCCTTTTATTTATTTTTTTTTGCTGGACCAGCACTTAGGGGAGGACCCCTACTCGTGCAGAGCATTTTGCTGGAACTAGAAATAAATTTTATACGAAGAACATTTCATTAAAACTCTCCCACATTTAAACTGACAGGAACGACTTTTGGAAGGAGTAGTTTTCCCTGTAGTGTGTTGCGCGGCGCACTGACCAATATATCTAAAGAGAAACCGATTATACGGACATATGTTCTGCTAACGGAAAAAAGCTCGTTTATTTCATTCGAGCATATTCTGTTATAATAGAAATACAACAGTGAAACCCAATCCACAATGCGTCGATGTTCCGATAAACATCTTCGCCCTTTCTTGTATGAAGTCAAAATAGAATTTGAAGCACTCAATAGGGAATAGCAATTGACTTCGATCTACCCGTATTAAATACCATAACGTATTCTCGGTGATTAATTTGTCTCCGCTAACAGTTTGCCTGCCATGCACCAGCAATAACCGAACTTAATGCTATTTTCCATATGTTCGACAATATCACCACGATCCGTATTCCTTATTTTACCTGTCCCAGTTTCCACATCCTTAATCTTGTTATTATTTCTTACAAAGCTGTACTAGCCGTCTTTTTGGTGGCTAAATTTTGTTAAAAGTCACCAGTTAACCATATTTATACAGTTATTCCTAAAGCTTCTATACAAAATCCCCTTTCTTAATGGCATGATAAAGTGTATAAACTTTTATGAGCCACTGTTGGCAACATGGATTTCTGCTGCTTGTGTTTAGATCCCTTTTTGCTTGTTGCCTACAGAAAGTTTATTTAAATAGTCTTTTTCTATTTTTAAATTGTCGCACTTTAAGGTTTTTTGTGCGGCATTTCCTTTACTTGTTTAAAATTTTGCCTAACTTTTTTTTATTTTAAATCCGTAGGCCTTTAAAGAATTAATGGGTAATGGGAGACAATAGTGTAAACTTAGTGAGTATTGATGTGTTTTAATATTTATGCTAATTGTATTTAAGATTAAGTACCAGCGTACTTTAAAAGGATTCGGAAATTATGCTATGAAAAAAAATTTCGTTAAAAAGTAATACATATTACTCGTATATATCTCGTTTTTTGAGTCTTAACTGATATAAAGAAAAGGAAGTTTCATCATCTGTTTGGTCTAAAAATCATTTCTTTATCTACAGTGTTTTGTCGCCAACACAATCAGCTCCTTCGGCGCCTCATGACCAATGCACTGTACGAAATTATCGTCGGCATTTGGCTTACGGCCTGGCCTATACGACGGTGTTCTTACCCCTAGGTGAAAATATTAAACATACCGTCCCTAAGAGCGTTTTCTTCTCTGCAATATGATTGCCTGATAAAAAGGTAGTCATTTTTTCAGATGGTCCAAACCCTTACAAGTTATAAAAAATAGTTTTTTTTTCACCCTTAACTTTAAGGTGAGTGCAAAAAGTGTTGCATATTTGCCAGTTTATTGTGCAACATATTTAGAAAGCAACTTGCTGTTTTTCGTAAATATTTTATATTTTTTGAAAAAGAAATACACGCATTCTGAACTGGCAACCGCTATGTAAGATTTTTGTCAGAAAAGAAAACGCCTTAAGTGCCCTCCTACATATAGGGAGTAACTATAGACCCATGAATGCCTAAACCCGTGCTGAGAAGTTTGTTGCTACCCATTCTCCTACCACTGTCGGCTTGAGTTACACTACGGCGCTTCATTGGTCATGCTACAACATTTTCCGCCGATACAACGTAAGTTCCCTGAAAGAGTCCCACCAACAACCAGTCCTCATCATATCGTGTTGAGAAGTACTAGTTTACCGTAAAACGTTTACTTACTGGTTAAGCCTTGAAACTTGTTCGCTTCCTATATAATATTCGTAGGTTCTTATCATCGACACAAGCCCCGGATTTCTCCATGTCCTCTGGGGGGGCCCACCAATAAAACATGCCTGCGGTCCTAAGCGATGCCAGACACTAAGATCGCTAAATTCATTTCCGTATTCTTTTAATGGCTCCTTTAAATTGAGTTGTTTTGATCTGCTTTTAAACTCACGTTATTCCTGAAAACATTATGTGCTTTCCTTGGTCATTATGTGCTTTTCTTTTTGTTTTTTTATTCAATAATACCTTTGAGCCATTTTATCTTATTGGACATATTTTTCTGTTCTTTATTTTTATGTTTGTTTTGTCATAAATTTGTTCTCAGTTCTTTAAGAATTGTATCATTTCAAAGACATTTTTGCTATTCTCTTTCCACTACATACTCATATGTGTGTATGTATTTGTTTGTGTTGTTTTTAAAACTAAACCAATACAAACGCAATGGCATGGCACTTAAGGTTTCTTTCCATGAAAACTGTATTGCTCGTATGTTGGAGTTTGCCATAACGAAAATTTATGCATGAACGTGCACAAGAATTTTCTAGAGATTGTCCTCTGAAAGTTCGAGAGACGTGCTAGCAGTTGGAGAAAACGATGCCAATAATGGTTGCTGTGCTAGTAATATTAGTACTTAGCTTTTCCACTATATGACTGTCCTATCAAGCGGCCTTTTTATCGGTTACCTAGTAATAGTTTTTCCCTGTAGTCCCTTCAAGCATGCACTTACATCAGCGAATTTACACCACCTTCCTCCGCTTCGGGTTAAAATAACAGACGACATGCATCCTCCTCGGAGGGACCTAACCAGCAGTTACCTCGAGCTGTTAGTTAGTAGTGGAACCTCGAAAATGTTTGATAAGTCTCGAGCGCTAATAAGCCATTCATCTCTGGTAGTAGTAGCACAAGGTGAGCAAAATCATTACAAGAATCGTGAGACATGCCTCAGGGGTTGCAACCTAGTGATTGTTACAAGCCCCACCAGCGATCCCAGAAACAACTTGGAGATAAAATTTCATGACTGTTTTATTTTGACTTTTATTTTATTGCATTTCTCTTCTCTGTTTTTTAAGAATTCTTTTAGTGGTCTTTATCTCTTTGTTGTTGGCAAATATTGGCTCGTTTGTTTCACTTGTTTGTAGTCTTCGTTGTTTTTGTGGCATAAAATTGTTTTTGTGTGCAAATTCTCACAAATATTTGTTTTGTTCAAATTCTAAATTTTATATCAACAACCATCTACAATGTGGTGCTGCATCTCATTTGCACATTTGTACCTGCATTTCTACTTTTCATTCGTAGTCTTCACCTTCCGATATATCCTTTAAGTAGTCAGAAAATTCCCTTTTTATTATTTAGTGCAATAGAATTACATTTGTTACATTGCAACACGAAGCCATAGAAGCACTTTGTTGCATCTACAAAGTATGAGTGTATTTTTTTTATTCTTTTGTGAAGCCAAATGTTACTGGTATTTGTCTTTAGTTCAATTACGCTTAGCCATGACTTACAGTTGCATAGTGTTTAGGGGAAAACACAACTGATTGGCTGGCCGTTTCGAATCGTCTGTTTAATGCGACTTCGAAACTAACAAATCAATTGAACCATCTACATCTAAGGAAAGTCCTGACAAATTGTTGAAATAAAAAAAGGAATAGAATTATTTAGATTCACTTACACTAGATACTAGAAATGAAATAATCTTGTCCCTTTGGCTCCGGTTTATAAAGTGATGCGTTTGGTCGGTGCTTAAGAATGAAAAGGCTTTTGTGTTAGCTGTAAAGATATATTGAGTAGAAGATAGTGATGGAGTGAGTAGGAAAGTTAGGGAAATTTAAGAAAGGTCACTAAGTCTGTGCTGCTATGGAGTCACTGCTAAACCCGTGACTGCTCCCTATGAAGGAATTGATTTCCCGCAGTCCCACCTCCGATATTTCGGAGATGCTGCCGAAGGACCTCTGCCCGAGATGAGTCAGGAAGTTATATATCGTTTCCTCTTTCTCGTCACATGGCTGCAAATTTGCAATGTCTGGTAATTGTTGCAATCATGTCCCTTAATTGTGCCCCTTTCAAAACTTAGCAGAGCTCTAGTTCGAGCCAAACTTGACCAGGTTAACCTAGTGGTACTTCATGTGAGCCTTAGCGAAATTATATATTGTATTATGGATATGCCTCTTGCAGGCTGAGAGGGGTACGCCACAGAATTCATCAATGTGTGAATCCTGCAGCCTTGCTCCTCATTCCACGAGCTTGTGGAAAGATTTACACAATTAAAACAACATTATTAAACTGATTAGAAGCTCTCAAACGCTTGGTGTTATGGAAGACTTTTGGAAATTTCCTGGGTAGATCGAATTTCAGATGAAGATGTAATGAGACGAATTCATACTGAACGAGAACTATTAACGATTATCAAACGACGTAAGGACTGCATATTAAATTCGTGGGGGAAAAATATGAAATTTTAAAGGTGAAAGGCAAATTGAAAAACGAAGGTGCATGGCACAAAAACTAGACCGAGTTGCATACGCAAGAAGACGAAAAGACTTTTTTAGCATACGTAGCAAAGCAAGTTCAAACCGAAAAAGAAGTTTTCAAAAAAGTTTAGAAAACCTTGAAGACGGCGAGAGCTTAATATAAGCGGTTTCACCCCAAAAGAGGATGTCTATAGGGGTCCTTTTGGAAAGGACTCCTATAGACATCTTCTATCTATGTTTCACTCGCAGTGACTGATATGCTGTATGGTCACCAAAAGAAATCCTTTCTTCCTTTTTCAGTCACTTAGCTTTTTTCCGTGATGAAAAAATGATTCCAAAATAGTTTTAACCATTAGGAATATATTCTGCGTCACTGGAATGCCCAAATCATGACCGTTTTTACTGGCAATGCTTGTCCAAATACATTCCTGTTAACAACTGATAACACTAGACTTTCCAGATAATTTTGTATTTGAATTTTACTCATTCACATGTTCTGACTGCATTTTGGCTTTGTTAGCGTTAAATCCGCAAATAAAACCAGCTCCTACCAATCTATTGTTTATTTAAGACCATTAAGCAAACACCAGCTTTAAGTAAAGTAAAAAACAGTCCCATCTGGGATAACAGGAAAACCCAAAGAATGTTTGTATCCTGACTGGCAATGGGCTCTTGTACACCCAAGTGTGATGCACAATTCTTGTATTCATCAACATAAGAACAATTTTGAATGTGGCATTGTTACACTTACACTTGTTGTTGCATGTCTTTGGGCAAACGTGGCTTATTGTAAAGGGTGACTTATTTGGGCTGAAAAAGAGATATGCGGTGACCAGATTAGCATTGCTAGGTCACTCAGTTGTTGATATTTAGAGGCTGTCAAAGTTATCAATACTATCCAGCTGTCAAAATATTCAGTAAGGTTTTTAACATGAATCGTTACACGCCTACCGGATCAGTTGTAAATACGCAACGTGCGTCATCATGGTTTCAGTGCTCAAGTAATTCGTCCTACAGAGAAAAGGCCACCAACGAGGCAGAGATCGCTGCAAAGAAAAAGTAAAAAATAGCTGCTGAAGCGGCCAGTAACATAATGAATTCAGAATTTCCAATTCGCCATAGAGTCAACTCGGATTATGTTGCGGTTGGATTTGCGCTTGCATCCGTATAAAATTGTGCTGACTCAAGAACTGAAGGTGGACGGCCAAAACATTTTATCCGCTAACAAACATTCTAAGTAGTACTGCCTTCGCTTCCCCCAAATCTATAATTTATTATTCTTAAACGACGTCAATATCAAAAGATCGTCTTTTCAATTAATTTTGAAGTCAGAGTTACATCTAAAATCCTACAAAAACGAGCTAGATCAAGATCGTGGATACAAGGACTGAGATACTGAGCACTAACTATCGAATCACCGTTGCGTTAATATGCTCGTACAAAAATATTGAATATTCGCGAAGTATTGTGCGACGCTATCCATACTCCGCGTTCCAGTACCCTTCATTTACATCGTCAACACAGAAACAAAGTCTCGATAGCCTTTTTAGGCGAATTTTTTAAAGGAAGTTTGAATACTGACCTCTAAGGACTAGCGATTTATTATGTCTTGGTCTTAATGGCGGTGGAGAAGATTCACAACTAATGCTAGAAAAAGTAATACAATTTTGTCTTCGGCTTGAACCGTAACCAAGCTGATCGCGTGATCATATGTAGGTTTCGGAAATTTCACAAAATTATCACTCAAACCAAAACGATTTTATAGAAATAAATAAAGTCATCTGCAAATGCTACGAAAAACGCACCCTGTTTTTTTGAAATGAGCAACAATTTCTGTTCTGTTCTGCAGATGGAAAAACACTTCTATGAAATTTGCAAATCATGCAACATGAATTCGATTATAATCTTCTTAAATTACATTTTGAGGGAAATGAACAAATTTACTTCTTTTTTTTTTATTCATTTGCCTTTTATCGCTTTTGTTCTCTAATCTCGAAATCAATTAAATTCATCTAGATTTAAAGGGTTTTTTCCTTTTCACTTCACTGCAGTCTCAATTCATTACACTGTGAATGCCTACATATGTTTTATTTGTAATTTGCCTTTGGTTGTACAACTTGTACGACTGCATTAATGCAGCATTTCGTTAATTAATATTTTCATTTTATCTTCAAAATTTGCTTTAGCAGCACTGGCGTGAAAAGCAGAGTCGGCTTTTGTTTCTATTGTTGTTGCTTATCATGCAATTGATTGTGTTAATTTGGAAGATGTTTGATTTCAACAGTAAGGAAGCCATATTAATACATTTGGTTTCCGGAGTATATTATTTTAATCCTTGACTATTTATAAATATTTTGGAAATTAATATATTTTTAATAAAAAGAATTTCAGTTTCTAAGCGCCGTTCGCTGGTTACTTAAGCCAACTTATCGGGTTGTATAATAATGTCTTAATATTAAGTAATTTAATATTTTCATAAGTTCCTTTTTTTATGCTTTCTAATACAAGAATGAATATTTCCAAGGAAAAAGCAAAAACATGAAAATTTAAATATTCCTTTCGTACTCTATTTATCTTCAGTGTTGGGTTAAATAGACGATGTTTGCAGTTGACCCAAAATTAGTAGAAAAGACACGAAGAATGCTGAAAACACGAAATTGCATTCCATTCAGCTTTCTGAATAAAAAGAATAAAGAAAACGAACTTATGCCAAAAAGTGTAATTAATTAAAGATTTTAAATACAAAACGAATAAGTTTTCCTACAGTTTTGATAAAATTGACTGTAGGCTAGGCCTGACTTAAGCCATTTCCGGCTTTAGGGAGCATAGCAATTTTAGACATCTTCGAAAAGCATAGGAATTAAATAAAAATAATTTAATTCTAACAGCATTATTAGGTAGGTTTCTTATCATTAATCCTGCAATAGGATTAGGTCGGGGCGATTTTTTCGTATCCAGATTTTCAATTGTCATTCAATTGATTATTCGCAGTGTCACTGATAATTGGGAAGTAGCAACGATTTATTTCATGTAGCGTGGCAACCTTCTCTAATTGGCTAGAGAAGGCTTTCCACACACTATAATATTCTGTGTTTTTGTTGGATCTAAGCTTTTCTTTAAATATATATATATATATATAATGAGCAGATTCATGCTCCTGTCCTGTTGATTGTGTGTTAAGTTCTGTGGCATAAACTTATTTGCATATCTATGTCTCCAGAACGACTGTTTTGCCATTGCCCTCTGTTGAATATCATGCAGATCTCTCATCGGGATGATCGAAGACGTGAAAGAGAACCCACATACGTCTTATATTTCAACCAATTCCTGTTTTTATTTGGGTAGAAAATAAGGGATTTAGGTGTTTGCCTGTCGTACAAAATAAAGATTGTAGGCGAATGGTCTGAAGGTAGACCAAGGGATCAATGGCCACATCCATATGGTCTGGCAAATTTTACAAGTGTGTTGACCAATAAATGAATTTACCTCCAGATACGACGTTTAGCGAATTTGCTTGAACTCTGTTGTGCAGTTGTCCTCCTCTAATGGTAAAATTTGATCATAAAATATTTACAGTCATCAAAACTGAAACATGGTTGAGTGCAACAATGCATTTTTTTTCTGAGGTTCTTACCGAAAGTGAAGTCTATTGGAAATAATAATATCTTCCCAACCAACATAACATGTCAATTCGGTAGAATTGAACTTTTAAACACACTGGATTTACATTATTTCGCACTTAAAGTAAACACTGTTTTATATCTGTATAGTCGCTGTTAACACTTTAATGTTTTACTCAATACCAACTTCAAGCTTGATCACTCAAGTCTTTTTATAGTAGTCGTCTGAATTCCACAATCTTGTAGAATACACAAGAACCCAGCAGACACTTCTTTAGCTATAAACTTCCTCTTTTTTACTATGATGTTTGCCTTTGTAACTACTGTCCGTGCGGTTACTTATGGATGTGGTTTCTTTGCGTTGTTTTTGTTTACCCATACTGCTCAATTCCTGGAATTCATCTTTACGTGTTGATGTTATAACGTTGTTGTTGTTCTTCGCGTATTTACTTTTCCGGACATTTGTCTGAGCTTATAGGTGTTCTGTTTTGTTGTTGTTGCAGTGCTGTCTGTGGAGTGGATGCCAAATGTGGTCGCAATCTTTATTTCTGGAACTTTCTGTACAGTGAGGTCTGTACAGACAAGAATACTTGTTCGCACTTATCATCGTAACAATATTATGATTATCTGTAGATATAATACAATGTAGTTTAATCGCATAATGATCATAGTATTATTGTTATTAATTAAATCGTAGTATGCTGCACTTAGATTATGGTTACCTCAACCATGTTTTTTATTAGCGTAAGGGACACTTGTTTCAATTGGGTACTGGTATTCAGTCAAATGGTGCTCAACCTATATTTGCAAGAATTAGCTCCAATTAATGAAAATGAAAACAAGAAAGTTTTGGAGGATAGGTATTGGAAAATTGCACATAATGGGCGATTCAAGTAGAGATACTTTTTCAATAGCCTTTTTTTGACAGATCGCGTGTGAGTCATGTCATGCTGTCATGTTATTTTTGTTTAGTATTGTTTGGCATTTAATAATGGAAATACTTACGCCTGAACAACGTTTACAAATCGTTCAACTTTATTACGAAAATTCACGTTCTGTGAGGAATGTGTTTCGTGCAATTTCGCTCAACATAATCGGCCTACTGAGCGTACTATTCGCAACACCATCACCCATTGTGAGACCCAGCATTCATTATTGGATAATATTCGACCGAATAGACTACGTCTGAGAGTGTACACGAAGACCGTGGAGAGTCGATTCGGCGCCGTTCGCAGCAACTCGGACTGAACGACTTGACGCATTTTACGTCAAGATCTTAAATTGAAAGAATACAAAATACAGCTTGTGCAACAACTGAAGCCGGTCGACCTTCCCAAGCGACATCGCTTCGCTCTATGGGCTCTTGAAAAGTTGCAAGAAGATCCGACGTCTTCGAGGCAAATTTTGGTTAGCGATGAGGCCCATTTCTGGCTCAATGGGTATGTAAACAAACAAAATTGCCCCATTTGTGCCGAAGATCAACCTGAAGAGATGCAAGAGCTGCCACTTCATCCAGAAAAAACAACGGTTATGTGTGGTTTGTGGGCTGGTGGAATCACCGGTCCATATTTCTTTAAAAATGATGCCGGTGCGAACGTAACCGTCAATGGCGACTGTTATTGTGCCATAATAACCGACTATTTGATGCCTGAAATTGAAGCTCGTGATCTCGGCGACATTTGGTTTCAGCAAGACGGCGCAATTCCCACACATCGTATCAATCAATGGATTTATTGAGAGAAAATTTCGGTGAGCACATAATTTCACGTTTTTGGGCGGGTCGATTGGCCACCAAGTACGTGTGATATCACACCGTTAGACTTTTTCCTGTGGGGATATGTAAAGTCTAAAGTTTATGCGGACAAACCCGTTTCGATTCAGGCCTTGAAGGAAAACATCACGCGTGTCATTCGCCAGTTACCAGTCGAAATACTCGAACGAGTCATCGAAAATTGGACTCAACGGATGGACCATCTGCGACGTAGCAACGGCCAACATTTGATAGACATAATCTTCAAAAAATAAATGCCAAAGAATGTTATTTCAAATGATAATAAACATTTTCCATTAAATTTGAATTTTCTGTTTTTTTCTTAAAAAAATAGGGAACCTCGAAATGGGTCACGCTTTATAATACCTACATTGCCATATATTCTTATGAAAAACATTGATGAATCTGTCTTTTACACCAAATAGTACAATTGAGCCTTGCGGTGCTAATTGAACTGCTCTGTTTCGACTAACTGCCGGAATAATGTCAATAGATGGCATTAAAATCTTTTGTTCAATCCTTAAAAAAAATTAAGTCAAAAAACAATTATCTCTTATTATTTCCAGCGAGTGATAGTCAATACTTAACAGTCGTATGCCAGGGAGATTTTTTCAGCTTTTAACATCTTCATCTGTCATTATTAAAAATTTATGTTTTCTTTTCCACTTTGTTTGATATTTTAATTCCTCTAACATGTTTCAATGTTTCAATTTGTCAAAAACAGCAATTAGACGTTGCTAATAAAAAAATTAATTTTATTTGATTAAAGGACATTTTAACAGTCTTAACAGTGCGGCTCCAAAAAAGGTTATTTTAGATTTTACGCAATAAAAACGAAATGAAAAATGTTTATGACACAGGTTCCTTTAATGCTTTTCATTCACAATTGACCAATTTTATTGTTAATGCGGTCATTAGTTTTTTTTTCTATTGCTGAAGAAATTTAAGAGCAGAATAGAAGTGGACAAGAGAAGGAGCGAAAATGATAAAATTTTTGTTTTTAACATTTTTATTTAAAGTTTTTATAAATTCCTTGATTGCATGTTTTTTTGTATGTAGCTGTTTTTGACATTTCTCTTAAATGTTTTCTTTTATCAAATGCTTGTTTGTTGTAATTGTTGTTGTTGATTATTTGTGTCATCATATATTCTTCCAATTCGTTGGTTGAAAATATTTTCCCTCATTGAACACACTGATGTAATAATAAGATTTTCATATAAACGTGTGACTGCATGTGTCTCATTTTGTTGTCCCTTATGTGTGTATGTATGTATGTATGCATGTAAGGATGTGTGTACTTGTGCTTAAACGAGTATTACCCATTTTTTTTGTTGGTGTGTGTTCATTTAAATATTGATGTTTATGATGCTCATTTTTGATGGAAACTCACGAATTACGGATTAAATGGTTGGATAAAAATAGCAAAGTGTGTCGATCATACGGTTGAATTGTTTTTAATTTCCTTAAGCGACTCATAATGTTTGCAATCGAACATTTGTAAGCGGAAAATAGACAAGAAATGTACGTTTGACGTAATTTAATTTAAAAACTATTTTCCCTTTTCTTCATATTTCACCATAAATATTTAGCTTTTGGGTTGCCGTCACTGAGGAATTCAAATGAAAGGAAGCGGTTGAAATGCTATTTAACATTTTAATCAATTTAAATAAATTGTTTCGTAAATTTAGATTTGATATAATTTAAAATTAACTAGCGAAGAGTATACAGACCGAAGTTTTCTATGAGTCGAACCAACACTACCGTTCTGCTAAAAATTTCAAAATAAAATTGTAAGAATCTTATATAACCTTCGGCTAAGTCCTGAAATTATGTGTTGGAAGAATTTATTTTTCTAATTCCTAATAAAACTTTTTGTTCAACTAAAATTTTCTTAAAAATATTCTTATTATATTCAAGTTTTAATCTGTTAAATGTTTTTTTAAATTTCTGTCACTTTAAATTTGTTTACATATTTTACTTTTTCGTCGGTTTAATCGGTATTTTTTACTGTTTAAATTTTTTGGTGAATTTTCGATTTTTTGTTGAAAGTTAGATAATAATCGAACATGGGTTTATTTTTTTATGAATTACACTGTGTGGCAGTGCCAATGTACTTTTGAAATGGCCTAGTGTAGATTGTAGGCCTACTTAAGTAAATAATTTTGTCGTTTTCAGAACTTCGAATAAACCCTCAAAATCGAATGTTATCGATAAAAACGTTGTATACATCGATTTTGATATTTAAAAGGGTGCTGATTAGGGGATAAATAAGGCTTCCTTATGATTCCCTCGCATAATGTTTACATTGTAATTTTTACACAGCAACGTATTTATAATCTTATAATAATTTAACGTACTAAATATATATATATATATATATATATATATATATATATATATTCAGGCATACCTGCTCGATTATAACAAAACTGGTTTCACTTTGTTGACTTCTAAATACGCTTCAGAAGAAAATTGTAAGAGAAAAAGTATTTTAAAGAAAATGTTGCAAACAAAAGCCGCCAAATTTAAACAAGTTTTAAATTTGTTTGTTAATTTTTTTCAATCATATTTATTAAAAAGATTGACTCAAAGACTCAAAATTGTTCAAATGCCCAGCAGCTCGTTCCTCTATTCAACATCATTTAAAGTTTCACAATCATGTGATTTCGTTTAAAATCTCTTTCCCATCAATTCGCGAAGAATAACATTTTATCGATATCTTTTCATTTTTAAAGTGGAATTGAATTTCTAAAAATTACAAAATTATCTATTCAAGTCTACTGATTTCACACCAGTGTGTTTTTATTAAAAAGTTTTCATATCTTTTTTTGTCGGAAATACTTTTCTTTTGGTATATAAAATTTTGATGGTTGATTTAAAAATTTTTCGTTAAGTTCCCAATTTTTAGCGAAATTTGGTTTTTCGACATTTTTTTGAAATTTTATTTGCAGTTCATTGGAACAAAAACATTTTTTTTTTAAGGTTAATTGCAATTTTTATATGAACGCGAATTCATCTACAAGAAACATAAAGTCATAAGGAAATTTAAAATTCCTAAATATTTTGTGCACACATTGACCGAAACATTTGCGAATAATTCTTATGCTCTTAAAATGTATGCGAAACCAACCATATTGTCCATCAACTCCTAAGCTCTTTTACGTGGTCAACTGTACTCAATAACTTTTATTAAGGATATAAATTCCGAAACATGATTGCGTGTGTGTGCGTGTGTCGTTACTTGGAAATATGCTTTATATAGAGAATATTCTGATTTTCAATAGAATGTGGTTTTAGTGAAGGTATGAGATTAAGGATACTCTGATTTGAATGCACCAATGCAGCTGATTTCCTTGAAATGCATTAAGAACTTCATATTTGATTCAGAGCTACTCAATAATTGCTATTGAATATCAATACATATTGTATGTTGTAATCCAGATAAACTTAAGCACCAAAAGCTCATATCTGGCTGTAGAATATTTATTTGGAACATGGCAATCATAGAGGATCCGTAGGCAAACAACTTTGCCAAATTTTGCATACAAACATACATATGTGTATAAATGGGGATTTATGTACGTTTTAAAATCTCAATTTGGGATACTTTTTGTACATGGAAATTTCTGAATCTTTATAATTCTGGAAGACAAAAAATAATTAAACAAATGTTATAATTATGATTTTGTAATTCTCTTCTTAATTACCTCTGTTTTTACAAAATAGAGGTTCAAACCCAATTTCGAAATTATGTTCGAATCTTCTAAACATCATGAAACCCTAATACCTGTCATTTTTCGCATGAAAATTCGCTTTAAAATTAATATTTTTTGTAAATTCGAAGTTTAGTTCGAAAATTCGAAATTAAGTCGAAAATTTCGAAATTAACTTTAGACTCTCCGAAATATATAATTAATTAATTTTTTGCTTTTTTTTTTGCTATAAGTCCATGAATTTCTCATATCAATATAAAATGTTAAATGTAACAAATGAGAGTTCAAAGCGGTACTAAGGGACTTGCTTTCAAAAATGCAATAGTTTCTTGACACAATTCGTTAAGCCAAAGGATAGTTCTTTTTAAGTGTATTTGGGAATATTTCCTTAAACATATTTTAAATATCATAACCGAATGTTTAAACGACCAACGTAAGAAAATTATAAAGGAAATTTGGAAAGTTTTATAATTTGGGAAAAATATTTATTCAACTTTGGCAACTCTGGTTGGCAAGAGTTTGGTCTAGTTACTGAGAATTTAAGTGTTAACCAGCAGTACTAATTTGTATTTCATTTTCTAAAAACATACAATACATAAGTAAATCCTTTCATATAGATGCGGTATTTATATGAACTGAATAGATGTACGTAGGTCTAATTCATAGGCTGTGTATTGTTGTCTACAAACATTTCATAAACTCTTATCATATGTACAATAATCTCATCTATTTATAACTATTGGCTTCAGCCTGGCATGGACAATTTTAATTTAAAAACAGTAGTTCTAACTAACGAAAAAGGAAACTTTTTGAGTATAAGAGCTTTGCAGATAAGTAAATTTTGACTTATTATTTAAATTTTATATTTTGGCTAAATTTAGATTTTTCCGTAACTTTTAGTCGCAATTTCGATTTTGTAGAAAATTACGTTAGTTTTGTAATTAAATAAATTTTAACTATAGTTTGGTTTTGTAGTTAATTTTCGAATTTTAGTTGATTCCCAAATTATGGTGAAGTCGCGATTTTTTGAAAAGTAATTTAAATTTTTTTTTATATAAATTTGTTTGGGCTCTAGTTTGGTTTTGTGGTGAAATTTCAAATATTGAATCCCAAATTTTCGGCTTAATTGAATTTTTTTGAAAAGTTTTAAATTTTTATGATTTGAAAATATTTTGGTGAATTCTTATTTGTATTCTTTAATTTTCTTCATTTGTGATGCAACTTGTTGTTTTATGTTTGTGTAACATCGATTTTGTGAAAATTTTAAAGTTTTTCATTAAATATTGATGTTTTGTGCTTTTTCGACTCTGTGGTAAAATTACAAAATTTTTGTGAAATTTAAATTTTTTTTAGTGAATATATATGAATTCATGGTGAATTTAAAATTTTGCAAAATTTTGAATCTTTCTCTATTTTTCAGGAGATACCTTATAATTTGCTTATTTAAGCCATTACGAGCTGATCTTGCATTAAATACCTAAGCTGACATAATGCTTTTATATTTAATTTGATTACCGGAGTATTTTCCATCTCTGCCCTGAGTTGCATGTAATATTTGTTCGAGATTTCATAATGTGGGCTTATATTTTGACTAGCAAATTGAAAACTTGAATGGCCAATCTTCGCCGCATTTGTTGAGAAAATTGACTTTTTGTCATAAAAGTGTAAGAAAAGTTAGTTTTTGTAACAGAAACATTTTTCGGGAGAAAACTGAGTTATTGGTAGAAAAGTGAATTTTCGTGAGAAAAGTAACTTTTTCTAAAATAAATGGCTTTTTCCGAGATAGTTAACTTTTTATGAGACAACGTGATTTTGGATGGGAAAGAAAGTTGTTGTGTAAAAAGTTACTTTTTGTCTAGCGTCGATAGAAATCTTGAGATAACGCCTGAATTTTGCGATACCGATTGACTACAGTTCTTGCAGACTCATAGATAGATGGTTCCGAAGGAGTCCGGATCGGGCTACCAAGAAAAAAAAGAATTAATAAGTTCATAAGGATTTTGAGATATAGGAAGTTAATGGACGTGAATCCAAACAAGCTTCCATTCTAGCAAGTACATTAGAAAGCTCCTCAAAGGTAAATTTAACCGCCTACGAAAACTTTTAACAGCTGCCTACCGTAACGCACCTATATTAGAATTATCGGGTGTTCGTTCCTCTCTTTATGACAATAACGGAGCTTGCGCCAAATGACCATTAACTCTCGTTATACTCTCTCATTATCATCCCAAAAGGGATTAAGCATAAGTAATGGACTTTTTGCTGGAATAGTGTTCTTCAATAACTTCGGCGACCTAAATCAACCTTGCCAATCATAATTTTACGTCTGCAATTTCAGCACTCCAAAAACAAAGCTGACGAAAACATATAATTGCTTTTATGCAAAGAATTCGTCTTTTAATAGAACCTAAAGATATAAGCAATCGCCCTAGGACCGCAACAAAGCTTAGAAAATGTTTCCAGAAATATGACCTTTGTATGAAAAGTACCTGGTCATTAAAAAAAATAGCAGTGTTCGTAATTTCCATTTAATGTTGGTCATTCCGGTATATTAAGGGACTCTCTGTTATTTATTTAGCTACACAGGTAACAAACTGTAAATGTGTGTAAGTGGAATGATAAGATAGAAGGCAGCTTGTGAGAGCACAGATTAAAATCAATGATAATTATTTTGAGATTTGTTGACAACTTATGTTATCCGCAGTGGTCAACTAAATGTCGTCCATGGCAGAAATTAAAATAATTTAGTTCAGCTACTGATGGAAATGTTACCATTGCAACGGCAACGGCAACGGCAGTAACAGCGGCAACATAAAATGATAACTATTGTTTAATATGTTGTCATATGTGTAGTAAGTGCTAGCAACACAGCAATAAGTCATGTCATAAATGTTCCGAAATGCCTACATATAAAAACAATTATCCCGCCTATATACTCAACAGGATATGAACTGCTGTCACATTCACTTAACATACACACGTACTAATGCTGGCACAGGCACTTAAAATCATACATTTGTTAACAAAGAGACTGGCACAGCCAAAGTGACAACAACAAAAGGCATCAGTTAAAGAGAAAAGATTATGTTTAAGTTACGAAATGGACAATTGTAATAAAAGGCCAACGTTTGAATGTACAGGGGACAAAATAAATTAAGTTTTCATAAGTATAAAAATTGTTTAACTGAGTGATAAAATACATGCAGGCAAAAATATTTCAAACATATCTGTAGTTGCAACAAACAAGTTCATGTTTACATTTAATCATCAAATGATTATCATCCTACAAAAAATGCAACAATTGTTGGTTATTTATAATATAATTTTTACTAAAAATCTAACCACAACCAAAGTGTTTTAATTATATTAAAAATATTATAACGATTCTAACCGTAAATTGTTAATTATAACCATAATGTGATTAGCTTTTTTCGTTTTGTTTTCGAAAAAAGAATATATTCTTAGGAAGTAATAATCGAAGATGTTTTAATTAAATCATAAAAAAATAATTGTCAGCAAGAAATAGGTGTGAAACGACCTATTGTACAAATACGCAATCTTATAAACATAAAGCAAAAACAATTACATAGCGAAAACTTCCCGAACCGCGATTCAAATTGAAAACAAAAACAACTTCTACAGAAAGAAAAAGTAAACAAGACATACACACATACACAAACACATATGCAAGACTACTAAGCCAGCAAATGAAATAAATGATGCGCAATAGCACGTATGTTCGGGACATTTCACGAACCTGCCATGATATCTATATAAAGGCGCCGTCCACCGCAGAGAGTAGAGTTGACTTTGACATAAGAGTCTTAAGTTTACAGTGTAAATTACTACTGAAGAGTTTTAAATAAGAGTCGTAATTTCCGAATAAAGTTATGTATTGATAAAATCATTAAGCACTCTGTATTTTAATTCTTGCAACCAAAGGAACCCTACAAATTAACAGTTTATTGTGGTAAGAAGCGTAACAATATTGTTTCTAAAATCCGTTAAAGGCTTTTCTGTCAGTTTAGCATTTAGTTTCTAGGCAATCGGTTCGTTCAGTTTGCTTTCGAACTACAACATTAATTATATGAACTCCGTATTAAATTGTTATTAAAATCATTGAAAATAAAGTCATTAAATATTGCTTCTTTTGTCATATTATGATGGCAAGAAAATAGTTTTAATTAAAATATGTTTGGGAAATGAACATATGTACATATTATTGATTCCGTGCGACGATTTTGAATTATGGAATGATATTTTGGCGAGTTTGAACCATGTAATGATCACCCGGGACTATATATTTTGATAAAATATTGTTAAATTTGGAAATTTTTTTTATCATGTATGTAAAACGTTATGATTATTACGTGAAGGTTATAATGTATAATATTATTATAATGTTAGACAACATTATGGTTCTAAAAATGCCCATGTTATATTATGAATAAGATTTTGAGTCATAGCCCGTTTTTGTTTTTAACAGCTGGTCTATTACTTCGCCCTTTTTTCCTAGTCGTCTAGCTGAATAAGGGCCGGATACGGATTTATGTAATTGTTGTTAAATATATAATGCTGTTAAAAGCATATTCATATATAGCTTTTCTAAAATATTACCTTCAGTCGGCTAATGCTACCGCCAATAGTCAACCGCTGCTGACTGTTTTTCCACGGCACTGCTGTCAGATGATCTCTCACTTCCAAATAGAACACGTTCTAACATGCCAATGTACTGATTGATATTCGCAGAGGTATTTGGCACGTGAAGACCATCGCTGTTGATGGTCGGTTCGTGTTTAAACAAAGCTGTCCGACCAGATGTTCGCACAACAATGTCTTTCTGCCGTCGCGATGCACAAAGAAAATACACACAGGTAGAATTAAAATATCTATGCTGAATCGTCTATGCTGAAAAAATCCAACAAATTAAATTCAAACTGAACAGGAATATCTACGCGTATTCCCCACACACAAGACGACGAAAATTTTTCTTCTCGTTTACTGTCGACGCTCATTCAATGTGCGAACAAATTTGTGGCTAGTCAAGACGTAGTGTCAGATGTAAGGAACATGTACGTTTGAGAGCGAATATTATAATTCTTCTGTTAAATAACAGTTTTGACAGACATACAGAAGTACACATGATTTAGGGAGTTGCGAAGTCAGCTGTAAAAAACGTGCCGTGTATGAGTGGCTTAAGCAAACGAACAGGTTATCTGTATTTTAAACTAAAGAAATTAATAAGTTACTTGGAGCAAAATCTATTCAAAATCTTGCTCTGGCTATACAAGCTTTGAATTTCAACCGTTCGCAAAATTTGCAAGTGTAAACCTCTTGATCGTTAATGTATTTATAATATTTTAGTTTTGTAATGTTCTATTCTGTAAAGAATTTCAA
This sequence comes from Phania funesta, assembly GCA_963932375.1. Classification (NCBI taxonomy): domain Eukaryota; kingdom Metazoa; phylum Arthropoda; class Insecta; order Diptera; family Tachinidae; genus Phania; species Phania funesta. The sequence goes on along the minus strand of OZ010655.1, from coordinate 82,334,721 downwards.
ATATTTTTACGAATGTAGAAATCATCCTAAGTTGGCGAGAGTGGTAACGGTGGTCCTATAGCCATGTAGCTGTGATGATATCAAATATTCGTCTTCACATTTTAGTTTTGACAAATTGCAGTCGGTAGCCTGCAGTGGTCTATGAATTTAATGCCTGAATATTTTATGTGTTATATGAATTTTTTAATATACATACGAGATACAAGCATTAATACAAATATACAAATTTATTGGAAAATCGCTTACATAAATAAATAATTTTTTTTTTAAATTAAATGTTTTTAAATATTTTTATATTTACCGCACAAAAACTTATTAATTTTCTATTTTGCTGTATTCAATGAGCCTAACGAATAATTATGGAAAATAGTTTTATGCATTATTTATGGATTATCGAGTTGATTATTTAATACAAATTGTGTTTTGTAAAAGTTAAACAATGTTTAAAAAAGTACAATTTCAACCTTTAAATTTTCCCTAACTGCTGTTAGAAAAATACTTTAGCGTACCATGGCTGTATTTTTGGTAATTTGTATCACAATTCAACATTGTCAGTGTATAAATTAACTCTTTTGTAAACAATAAACAACAAAATAAATTTAATTAAAAACAAAATATATATATATATATATTGTTACGTTTATTACCACAATAAACGTGATTTTGAAGGGTTCGTTTAATTGTAAAAATTAAATTACACAGTCCTTAATGATTTTTACCAGTACACAACTTTATTCGGCAATTAAGACTCTATTTACAACTATACTAAGTACTTATTTACACTGTACACTTCACACTTTTGTACGCACAGATATTCCCTCTTTGAAATCTCAAAGTCAACTAACTCTTCTGCGGTGGACGGCGCCTTTATATACAGATCACGGCCGCTTCTTGAAATATCCCGAACATACGCGAAATTGCGCATTTGTTATTTCAGTTGCTGGCTTAGTAGTCTTGTATATGTGTTTGTGTGTGTGTGTGTATCCTTTGTTTACTTTTTGCTTGCTGTAGAAATTGTTTTTCTTGAATTGCACTTCATGGAATTTCTGCTGCGCAATTTTTTTTTGCTTTGTGTTTGTGATATTGCGTATTTGTACATTTGTACAATAGGTCGTTTCACACACCTTGACTATTACTTTGTAACAATATATATAACTTGAACCTCCCTACTGCACACGACTGCCTACCCACTGATGTAGTTGAATATATGTTTTTTATTTTATAGCATATTAATTCAGTATTAGGATCCCTTTAATTTTGTTCTCATATAGAAATATTTGCCAGGAGACATCAAGAATAATAAAATAAGAGAACAAAAATAATACACTTGAGGCAAGAAAATATTCTTCAGTTGCAGCTTGTGCTACATGAGAATTCAGAATATTAAACCATAATAAAACAAAGATAAATTATTTGTATTTGCAGGGTAATTGCAGTGAATTTGTTATTATTTTACAGACATATTTTTCAGCTTATTCAGCTTACGAACAATTTATGGTCGTATGTCGCCAAAAGACAGGGAAAAATGTCTCACAATTAGATTTCGGGGACTTGAATTACATTTTAATAATAATAACAATTACATTTCCAATTTAAATTACAAGTAATTATAATTGCAAAAAAGAGAACTAAACTTACTCCAAATAATTGATATTGTAATTAAAAATCCCAATTATAATTCGGAATTGAAATTAAAAATATTCAACCACAAATTTAAACTTACTGTCATTTACTGGTGGTTTAATGAAATAGTGGGCGTGACACCAGCCCTTCAAACAAAAATTTGTCCGGATAACGCTATAAGGTGGAGTGGAGTCTAGGAAGTGCAAAATAATAATAAAAGAAAATAAAAAAAAACAAAATAATTTAATAAATAAATAATAAATAGATTTTTTATTTACTGGAGCTAGCGATGGCAATACAGGGATTTAAGCCGGTGTTTTCGTTGTGGCGAATTCGACAATAAAAGTATTATAATTACTAAAAAACCATCTTCTTTTCATCAATAACGTTTTATGCTGCATCAATAACATGCTGCATCGACAACAACTCGCGTACCACGAATGATGGCGATGAAACATGTTCATAAAATCAATTAAAAATACGAGAGTGACAAGCGGTAGTGATAACAGAAATGCTATCTGTCAACAGCCATAACATCATCATTCATTTGAAATTTGCATTGCCCGTATTATAATGGAAATTATGTTGTTAAATATTTGAGGCAAGCGTACGCACACACCCAAGTACACATCCGCACATGTTTACATTTACAAACTATTATATTGAAATGATATAAATTGACATTTAACATTTAAGCAAACAGTTTGACTTACAGTCACTTTTTATATGTTTATTTATTTACATAGAACAAAATGTTGATGCCTTCGATACGCACTGTACTTGTTTGTATAGGTATTAGTGTAAAGCAGACCGGCAGTCATGGTATGTGTATTTAATAATGGCAACGTTTGACTTTTCTATTAACTGACATTTATGTTTGAGTACAAGAAAGAGAGAAAAAACTTTACACAAACTTATTTAAGGTGTGCGTTTCAATAAAATATTGCAGAGTTATTTTAAAAACAAATGTATATGCAGATTTAAATAGTTTTCCAATAAGGCCGGGCCGCTGTTAATGGCCACTGATGCCAAATTACTGTAGCAAGTTGATTTGTTATTAAAATTATTGGCCGAAAAATCATCTTTAGCGAGGACCAGCAAATAGGGCTGACTGGTTCACAGACGCACTGCGTACTCAACAAATTACTGTTGGATACGAATCCAGAGCATCAATGAGGCCATCACCGCTAGTGATGAATGTTAACCAATTTGATTTGGCCTTTATTGCAGGGTGTAAATGTAGACGACATGTGATTCCAACAAGACGGCACTACTTGCTACTTACCAAACGTCGCAAAGGATAAACAATTTTATATCTGCAGTGGCGATGACATTCATCTAGATTTTTTATTGTGGGGCAATTGACCTCAAAATCGGCATAACACAGGCAAATTTAGCTTGGTCTATACTACAGAGTCATTTAAATTAAAATTAAAACCTCTCGGATGCGTGCCTCCCTGCGAAGTCGCGGTGCACATTTGAGCGATGCGTCTCTCCCTAAGGGGTCTGGTTAGTTCATTACAAAGTTTAGTATTCCACTACCTTGCTCATGTAGCAATGTCAGATTTAGTTCTAAAATATTTTAATTCTGTCCACTGCGCTTGGTTCATATGCGTGAAGACAAATTTTGTATTTTATAACCCTAGATGCAAAACTGTCATCTTAACAGAGTTCTGTTACCGTGCTTACATCACTGTTAAATATGTGAGCGATTCATTGTACAAATCGATTAACTCCATAAAACAAAATGTTGCAATATTAACATAAAATTTGCAAGTTAAGATACTGTTTCAAGTAAAAAGATAAATAGAGGTAAATAACTTTGATGAGGCGTACTTTTGAATTCGGAAATCACAGTAGAGCTGGTAACTCGTTTTAAGCTTAACACGACTTAAGCCTTGTTGCCGCAGATTTGCTGGTGAAAATTCTTCATTCTTTAGGAAAGTTATTATAAATATAAGAAATTAAGATAATTTCAAATATCTTGAGACTTAATTGAATATTTTACAAAAAGTGGAGTTAATCGAATTGTGCAGTAGACGTTAAGTATGTTATGTTATTTCGAAACTCACATATTTGAAGAGTTAAAAATACCAGCTTTTCAAATATTGATTGGTTAATCACTAGAATATTTCCCGAGTTCCTGTGCTAAAACAACTTATAGAACTGAAAGGATCTAACACACATTTCAGGGCTTTACAACGGAAGGACTTTTCTGGGAAGTTGAGGTTTTATTGAAATTTGATTTAAGGGAACTAAATGAAATTTCCAAAAAATTTAAACGCATCCATATCTTATAATTTTCTTAACGACAGAATCACGAAACTTTCGTCACTTAAGACACAGCCGGGATATAAATCGATAGTCATTATATTCAAATGACTTAAGCTGAGTAACTTTTATAAATCCAAACGACTTAATAGTAATCCCTCACGTTTAATGTCAATTGGTGCTTAATATTTTGATCCTTATCTGTCACATTCATTTATTTCTGTTTCAATTGTTTTGTTCACTGTCATGCCTCTCATGTCCTGTTTTCACCAACATCTGCAAATACAAACTGTAATGGGTCTCATGTTAAGTGTGTATATGTGTGTCTCAGACACATTTGACATATAAATCAATACTTTATTCCGAATATTTTTTTGTATCCATCATATTGGTAGTTGACGTGAGTGTAGTACGCAATTAATTTTTGGAAAATATGGTTTCTTATACAATTGAGACCGGCCAAATTTGTTGTACAGAGCTACAATTGCATTAACTGAGTTTGAAAGCTGATATGTGTGTGTGCGCGTTTCAGTCTGCTGTTCATCAGGAATCACATGGACATGGATAAGTTTAAAAAATAACATAGCGTATATTTTCTTCGGATCGCTTTCTTACACTCTGATAATATGCTGGCATTTCCAGTGTAGACACGTAGACAGTAACCCCAAACAAAAAACATTGAAGTTGGAACAGTAAGAACGCCTTCACTGCCGGGAATAAAACCTTCTAAATCTCACATCACCCAAGTCACATACAGTGACTCGTGAAGACGCATCAGTATTTAGAGTCTCTATCCGCCACGCTATTTTGCCCGCACCTATCTGTTGTTTGTTTCTGGTTATATGACTGGACATCACGTTCAAATGATAAACCTTTGTTTTTATATTCAGGCAGCCGTTTCCTAGCCGTGCACACGATCATGGATGCGTCATCTTAGGGAATTTCGCCTTAGGCGATTAGGCTCGAACCAGTAAAGAATTTAATTCAGGTGCTCAAAAGTAATGACCAAATGGGCAATGCTATGCACACCAATAAGCCGTTATCGAGCCAAACCAGGTCATCGCCCTAAATTAGTCAAAGCTTTACGGCGAAGTAATAAAAAATTTAACTTATCAAATACCTTGCGAAACCGCGATGGACATTTCAACGATGTCATGTATAGTTTCACGACCCACACTTATCAGATTATCAGAAAACCAATGAATATAATTTTTTTCTTATTATTTAAGTTCCAATTGGCCAGTCCGCTCGCGATAAACAATGATCCAAAGTCAGCAACTACTTTGTTTCGTTTTTGCGGAGCGTCAATGCGTTTAAATATTGATTGACAATCTGCCAGTATGGAGTGAAGTCAAATCACTCCTAATTCAGGTTAAGTCTATGCTATTTGTGGGAACTAAAATTTCAATACCCACTTAAAGTAGCAACTTAGTCATTGGAAAGCTGTTCTAGCCGTTTCTAATCTCTTTATCTCATTTCAACATAGCATACCTGGACGTCATGTACACACCTGCCAACAACTTAAATGTGTCTGGACTCTCATAATAATGTTCGTTTTTGATTGCCTGTTTAACGCAAAAATGTTTATCTGAAGATTGCTGGAGTTCTTGGTAGTCTAAAGGTCTGTCTGTTTACGAATTCGTTTAAAATAGACTCCATCATTTATACGCCACGGTTCACGCGAAATTAAGTAGGTTTTGGAATCAGATAAATGACTTTTTTTTAATAAGCAACCGAATTTGTTTTATTGATGGAAAAATGCCAAAACACACGCCTCTGTCATTTCATGGACTGCAAAATATTTCTGGGAACCGATATTAAGGAACCGATTTAAAGATAAATGTGCGTCTATTATTCTGTTCGGCATTGGCAGCAGATTTATCTTTTGAAGTATCAGCAAAACCGTTTAGTAAATAACTCACAAGTAGGCAAAAAAAAAAAAAACGACTGACTATCGTATGCGTATCTGTTGACAGAACTGTCAGAAAAAGTTTCTATAATTTATGTTGCCCCTGTTTTGTTATTCTTGTACTGAAGTAAACCATTTTTGTTTGGACTAGTAAACGTTAAAATAATTTAAACTTTTTAGAATTTCATATGCAAACATGTGTGTGTGAGTCTTTAGATTGTTAAAGTAGTTTGCGTTATAGAACCATATGTTTGGGTTTAACAATAATCAGCTGATGTCATTGATGAAATTACACACCAATAAATCTTATTGTAACTGCTACATTAATCTTTTCCAATATGGTTTGTCAGACATAGGTACACACACAGACATCCCCTTCCAAAGCATCGTTATAAATTTAAAAAAAAAAATACTCAAACTTTTATTTTCACATGTGCCCCAATAATTTCATGAAGGACAAGGGTTGGGTGGAAGAAACGGCAGTGAGACAATGTACGAGTATAATATTATTCTCGTTTATATTTTATAAAATTAGTTTTCTTATAGGTTATGATGGTTTTTGTTGTTTTTTGTTTCGGATCAACCCACTTATTCGACACTGATGGCGAAATGTTGGCTGACTAAAATGAATTGAGACTGGTTGTAGAAAATACGAGTGTTTTAAATGACGTTTTTCTAACGGCGGCTCAATGTTGAACAACTGCAAAAGCCATGCTAGATATGGCGGCGTCTGTTAACTCCTTATTTTATTATTCGATCTCTGATGCCAAATCACCGAAGCAAACCATACGCTTGAGCACGAGATGCAAATGATAAGACTTTATTATCAAAATGAGTATTCGTTATTGAAAATGTTGCGTCCATTTTACGATAGACGCAATGTCGCTTCAAAGTATACTCTCCAACATTTTGTGATGTTTAGGAAAAACAATCAGCCGAGAATTCTGCCGCTGTCCGGAAATGTATGAAGGAGAACCTCGCCGTACATATGACCATAGAAAACACAGTTCGATGAGTGGACTTGGAAGCATTTGAAATTAAACTGTAATTTCGGCGAACAAATTGTATTTACGAGGGGACGACGCTAATCCACACGAGCTTCACCAATGCTATCTCAATACCAATCACGATTGGTTCGGATTATGGACCTGCAGCATCATTGGTCATAAGTCGTCGAAAATAATATTGGTAAGGCCATCAGTGTTAACAGGTAACTGAAGGTTAGAGCCGTGGACAACATGCGGTTCCTACAAACGTCCCAATGGGTATTCTGCATGATCGGTTTGATGTTATTGTCTCCTGGGGGTGATGCCAATTGAAAGACGCAACTTATTGCTTCTGTTGACTTTAAGGCCATCGGACGATAGCGAAGGACTTCACGATGCCCTTCACACGTAACGGCATCCCATGTTTGTAAGTTTTGTAAACAAAAAATAATTCGTTTAATATCTCACAATCAAAATCTTTTGTTCAACTTCAATATCAACCCATCTTTAATCCTCATTGAATATAAGATAGACCTCGATATATTTTATGTAATAAATCGTCTCTTGTCATGTTAGAAATAACCAGAAAATTTTTTGAGCAAAAAAATGTTTCCTGAACTTTATTTAATTGAAAATGCTCAAAGTTCAAAAGTGGTCAGATTTCAATACAAATTAACACCAAAAATTTTTATTATTTTGCTTTGGATATTCGAAAAATAAATCGAATTAATTCTATTTCAACTTAACTTTCTGAATACTGAACCGCTGCAGGGCAACTGACCAGACTCCCTTTACGTCTTTTTTAGAAACATCGATAAAAATACAGCCCTTTAGAATAGAAAGATCAGACTTTTTCCCATTCCTGTTGCACGTTGGTGGTGGTAGGGTTCAATAAATTTTAGCCAGTAGCATTTTTTCGTTCCTTAGATAAAACTTGTCCTTGTTATAGGGCACATACTTAACACGCCTTTTATTATTTGAGATTACAGACAGATCATAAAGGGCAATGCCACATGACATTATTTAGATTAAAACCTAAAATAAAACACTACCTTTTGTGGGCGTTAATGTATTTCGAGTTTAAAAAAGTGTAAAAAATGTAACATTTTTTTTACAAACATATAAGGTCATACACATTTTCCGAAAATTTCTCTTTTTCGTATGGAATTTTATCCGACAAATCGGAACACTGAGTAAGTTCTTCAGCCCACATTGAAATTTTCAATATCACTCGAAAAGTGATTTCATTTTAACCTCCACTGTAAATGTGTATGTGTTCATATGTGGCTTTGCGGGCACCCCAAAAATTCTGTAGGAACTAAAGACAAAAGTAAAATGCCAACAACTGGCTGACTGGGTGACAATGTCTTTATATTTAATATGGTTTCTTAGCGAAATTTAAAATGTCTTTGCACGTTTTCATGGTTATGTTTGCACGACCATAACTGTTTTTTTACTTGCTAAGACGGTCTGTACAAAATTTGGATTGCAGTACTGCGAGTGTAAAATGTAAAAGGGTTGGAAACTATTGAATTTTATTGAAAGAATTGCTCCAATATTTATTGAAAATTTGCTAAAGAAATTTCAATTACAGTTAAATGCTTTGGAATAAATTGGAATATCAAAAGAAAATATTAAGAAAACACTCGCCATATCTTTTTGTTCTACACAAATTTATATATTAAAAAAATATGATTGATTTGATAAGCGATTTATTCCTAATTTTTATCAAAGTCGTCGAAAATTTCACAATAAAACCTTTGGAAAAAAATACTTAGGAATGTTACGGCCAACTCTGGCCACTTGTCACTATTCATATTCCACCAGAAAATGGTTCAAAATCAGGTTATAACATGAGCAGCATTTGCCAAATCGTAAATCGTCGACTCGAAAAATGTTGTCGATTTTGAAAACTTATCCGTCTTGTCCGAAATGAAAATTTGAACAGAAAATGTGCTTCTGGGATTCATTGCAAAAATGTGAAGCCTTTAACAGAGATCATAAACAGGTATAAATATTTGGTCATCCGTATTGTATATGAACCGCTTAATATGTCACTAAAATGCTTAGGTCTAAACATCCTGTCTGGTAGCGGGAAGGAAGGAATATCTTCTGTTTATTTCTGCCACTTTGTATAGCAGTATCTGTGTGTCAGATTCAATGTGTTTCACTAACATTAAAACGGGGACGGGGGAGAATAATTTGCAATTTGCACAACTTTTTGCCATGTTCAAGGATTACCGCTATTACGAGTATACATGTACTTTGAATGAACAATAGTTCAAGGCATGAGCTTCTTTAATATTCTAGAAATTAGTTTAGACAAAAACCGAAAACAACTGGACGCTTTTCCTTTTATATTTTGTATTTGTTGTTGCGGTTAATGTTGGTGTCGTAGTATGTTTTCATTTAATTTAATTTCCTTTGATATAAGTCCTTGCCACTTGTTTACGGTAAAGAAGTTTAAGCAAGCCGCAATCACCAGTAGTATGTTTAAAAGGGATTTCCAATATGGTATGGTCAGTATTGGCAGATTGGTGCTTGGAGAGCGTCTCTCAAATCTTGTGTTTGTTATTCCGTCACTGATGCCAAAACTTCGTATAAGACGATTGAGCAGCACGTGCAAATAATTGAACTTCTTAAGTGCAAGGTTGCGTGCCAACAATTTAACTTCATTGACGAGGAGAATTTTTGGAAAAATGACGATTGTAAAAAATTATAATTGTCAAACGTCAAACCAAGATGGTGTTTAACAAGGAGCATATGGCAGTGATAAAGAATGAATTTTCACCTGTATAGAACGATATAGACCTTTACGTAATGTGGCCTGATCACAAGGTTATTACGTGCTACACCGCGAACGTGGCAATGTATATTCAGCATGAACGATTGGAGAATACTATATAGCTTTCTCTTGCAGAGGCGACGTGATATGATATGTATTGTGAACTTGTGGCATCATTGGTCTGTACAACTTCGAAAACAAGATTGGTTAAGCCACTTCTTTCAACAGCGAGCGGTAAATATAAATTTGAGTCACAATTCAACAGTATGGACGTGGACGACATGTGGTTTCAGCATAAGGGCGCTAGTGAGAAGTGACGTGACTTGACCATGAAGGTTATGCGAAATGCGCTTGTGGGTGTCTAAATAAATGATTACTCTTTCAATTAAAAACAGAAGTAGTTTTGAAGTAAGTTATAATAGCTTTATTGCATTGAAAGCAATAAATGAAGTAAAATATTCTCAAATGGCAGCAGTGAGTCTGATAAAACGCTTTTACTATTTTCACGAGTTTTTGTAAAACATCTAGTTGTATCTCAGTAATGATCATTTTTGGTTTCACAAAACCCCAATAAATCGGACGGCGCTTACTTGCTTCAGCTATTTTGTTACCCTTGTTCCTGGATCCTGAAACTGGAACAAGGTAGGACTTTCTGAATTCGGTATATAACGAAATAAATGCTGATAGCGCGGGAACCAGCAGCCCTTGGCAATTGCATAACAGATCTATCTCCACACCAAAAAAGTTGCAGCAGTCACCGCCTAGGATGAAAGATATTATAATGAGGATTCTAAAATCCCTTAACAGAAGCTTAATTTCGATTAGAACAATTTCATACTAGGAGAGGGCTCAGAGGTTGGAGAAGTGATATCAAGAATTCGATAAAAAAAAACAAAAGAGTCGGCATTTCGCGACTGCCTAAAAATTAGTCGAATGGTTTGGCAAAACTTGGTTATTAAGGCGGGAAGGAGCCGATATACCAAAGGTCGAATCTAGAATTTGGCTTTTGATTGAAGCATCACCAAGAACGAAACTGAAAACGTTTGAAAACCATTTTTTGGTCGCACTTTTAATGGCGACACAATAAACAAAGAACAAAATAAGCTGCTTGCCAAAACTTTAATGTGCGCCTAGAATCATCTTGCACATATCTTTAGTCCTAGGTGGTGACTGGCACAATCATTTTTCACCCATGTACATTGGTCATTCGAATAAAAAAAGAACTTCGTTACTACTTCAACTTCGAGACTCCACTGTTGAAAGTCCTTTACTAGAAAGTCCTCTAATTCAAGCAAATGCTGGATACTCGGAAGAGGTTAACACTTTATAACTGCAAGTTCTTTTGCTATTGAGGTGATATGGAAAGATTGCGAAGTTATAATACTCCTGACGTTGAAAGCAGCAAAGCGTACGGAGCTTTCGTTTTTTGATAATCAAGGAAAGACGTACTTTGCTATTTTCGTAACGATTGTAAATTTAGTACAATTTAGGTGCCAATGTGTTTCCAAAATATGTTTTTATGTCCACACAATATGCTCACGTTTCACAATTTTACTAAGCCTTCCGAAATCTAATAAAAAAACCCGAATATTCTTAAAGTTATTATATGTTTATGAACATGTGTTGTGTGTTAAGGGCAAATCTAATTATGACTCCATTTCTCTTGCGGTACTTGGGTTTTAAAAATATTTTATTTCTCCCCTTTCAACTGTAGAGACTCATATAGGAACCCAAGTATACCTCAGCAATATGAAGCTAATATTAAGCACTTGTGTTGCCTTTTTATGTTGTAATATTTTGGTGGCTTTAATTGGAATTTGTTTCTCAACTGAGAAACAACAGGAATTTGCTTTTACAATTTCAAACCAGTCAACACAGCAAAATTCAACTTGCGATGTGGGTTTCTTTATAGCTGGAAATAAGCGAAAATAAGCAAACCTGTGTGTGTGTGTTTTTTTAGTGGCTTGATAGTTTTCGTTGGCCGTAATAAAGAAAATATTAAAAGGAAATATATTTTAAAATCTATACAGTGCGGCAGGAAGGCTGTTGGAGGTGTGTGGGGTTTGTGGAAATTCAAGCCAGGAACACCAGATTTTCAATGATTCTAAATTAAAATCTAGCTCTATGTATTGTACTCGCCTCTTAGCGATACTACGGATGGAAAAGGCATTCGAAGTGTCCCACTCAAGTAAGCGACATTGAAGATATTGACAAGTATGTTTCCAGAGCCGGATTAACCGGTGAATTTGTCAGTTGGCGATTAAATTACTATTTGGTGGCCACATGACCGGATACTATGAGTGATTGAATTAAAACGTTTGCCTGAACAGTGGCGGCCTTTCAGGAAAACCGTGGCGGCCTTTCAGGAAAACTGTTATCGGAGACACCAATAAAGGTATAAAGACAACGATCGATGAATATGATATCGTACACAAGCAGCCATTAGGGGAATGATCCTTTCAGACGATTCAAAACTCAGGGAGCACTAGCAGAGCGTTTTGTTACCACTTCGGACAAAACATTTCAATGCAATTGACGATATAGAAGAGATTCGTAGAAGAATCTCAAGGGGATCCTGAAAGTGGCATTCGAATAAAGTTCGGTATAGGAAGTTTATTTTGAGGGGAGCGAAATGAGTATCGCTGGAAAATCCATCACTGCTATAAAAAATTATTCCAGATCACTATCTTTGTATCAGCTCATTAACAAACAGCACAACTTTTGTGTTGCTGATTTCTCTGATTGCTCTTTTGTCGAAATTTTTCTTGACCATTTTGTAATGCACGGCTGGTTGAATGCTTGTTGATAATCCGAATTCTAATGGTGTTAAATGACATGATCTAGGGAACTAATACTGATTATCAAACGAGAGGGTACGCCGCCAGAAAGTGTTTCATGCTCTAACTAATGAATTGCGTCACGGGCTGTGTGGTATTTCAGAACTTATAAGCCACATCAATATCATCCATATTCGGTAGAATGCACTGTGTCATCATGTCGTGACTTTAAGCACCAGTAACAGTCAAATTGCCGCCGCCAAACTTTTATTATTTTTGAAATATTAATCAATAAAGAAAATGCGTTGTTCTATTATTTTTACTAGCCCTAAACTGTCAGCTGTCAAATTGCTTTTTTAGGGTTGCCAGAACCTTACTGCGCAAGCTGCCTTATTGCTGCTTCATTTGTCTTAGATGTTTGCGATATTTCATCCAAACTTAACTTTGTTCAATTAACAGAACACTGTTTTCCATTTTGAAAATTGGCGATTTGAAAGCGAGGAGTTGTTCGGAAGACCCCCACATAGGCGAAATGTTTTCGTTGAAAAAGGTATGCACCGGAAAAATGTTTGCAACGCGTCTGATGCCTAAAATGGGGAAACTTTCGACTTTTCCCGCATTACATACACTTATGTGAAAGCTGACGGTTGTGCCCAAAATCATCTGTTATTAATCGCGCATCATTATTTAATAAAATCTTGAAGCAAACTCATTTTCACTTTACTCTAGTAACTTTAAAATTCTGCTTTCTAAGCGACCGTCTGTCTGTACGGCATCAAGCAATCTGCTTCTTGGGCTGCCTGACCGTACCACAGTGTTCGAAGTGGTATTGAGTATTAAATAAATAGTTTTATTCATTTCACGGCGACGCTTGGTATTCCAAGTTTCTGTAGGCAACACTGTAACGGGGGCATTTTAGGAAAATCTGCTTAAAATTACCAAATTTATTGCAATTTTTATTAGTTTTTATTTATTTTTTTTCTTCTCTTTAATTTGCGTCGTATTATTTTCTTGCATCTGTAAGCACATTCTGCAACTCTTCATATTTTTAGATTTAATGTGTTTTTATGCGATTTTTATGTTGTTTCCTTCGTTGTTGCACGAAAACGGTTGCCAAGTTTTAATGGGATTTCGTATTTTTCCTCTTCATTCGCTGGTTTGTTGTTTCCCCCAGTCGTTCTATATTCCGCTAAAAAAAAAAACAGTTTTTTTATACGAATTTTTTTCTTTGTACATTTTCTTCGTTTAGCTTCTTAAGCCAGTCAAGCAATCAGGAAAAAAGGAAACACTTAGGTAGTATATGACAACTTCCGGCTATGAGCATAATTTAGCGTTTTAAATTACATCTGAAATGAGCTTAAATGGTTCATGACACATTTTCATGAAATGAGCAATTTTCAAATATGAGAGAACGGTAACAGCAACAATTTGAAGCAAAAAAAAGAAGAAAAAATGGAACATAAATTTAACAATATAAATTAGCACGAGTGCGGATGTGTGTACGAAAACTGACAAAAGTAAGAATCTTTCTAAAAATTAAACAAGTTTTAAAGTTTAGTAGGTCAGGCACAATCATGTTAAGCCCTACACCAGATGCCACTATATTCTTGTCGTTAAATTAATGTAAATGTTGTTTGGAGTACAAAATTTATTTGTTTGGATTGTTATACCAGGGGTTCGTTTTGTTACATTTAAGACTCAGTTATGAGCGAAAAATTCCTACAGGGTGTCCGCCGGGAAGGTATACTACTTTGTTTGTTTATAATTTTTGATTAAATGAAAGAGAATGGATCATATAGTCATATATAATTTATCGGCAATTATGTATGGAATACAATATCAGATAAATGTCCGCCTCTGTTGGTCTCACAATTGCGAGCCCTTTTGAACGCATTTTTCGTTACATTCTCACACATTTCACGCGGTATTTCATTAATTTCATCACGAATATTTTGTTTGAGTTGCTCCAGCAACTGCTTTTCAGATATCCCCATAAAAAGAAGTCCGGAGCAGTCAAATCAGGCGACCGTGGAGGCCAATCAACATCACCATTCCTTGAAATAACTTGTTGTGGAAAGAGCTCCCGCAGTAATTCCATTGTAATCCTGGCTGTATGCGATGTGGCACCCTCTTGTTAAAACCACATATTAGTCAAGCCCAAAGCATCATATAACGATATCGCTCCCCAATGACAGTTACCGTTACGCCGTTTTCAGTTTCAAAGAAGTAAGGTCCTCCTGACCAAATTGCACACCAGACCGTCACTTTTAATGGATGCAAAGGTGACTGATGAATAATTTGATGGTTTTTCATTGCCCAGAACCGACTATTCTGTTTATTCACATATCCATTCAAATGAAAATGTGCCTCGTCACTCATGATTTTTTCATGAAAATCGGGGTTGTCATGGGCGAGCTGTAGCATCCTATTGGCATATGAACGGGGGCGTAAATGGTCTTCTGGAAGAAGCTCTTGTGTCAACTGAATCTTAAATGGAAACAAATGCAAATCGTTGTGCAAAAATGTGGCCAAAGTTGTTCTTTGAAGACTAAGCTCTTGAGCACGGTGTCGAATTGAGGTTGATGGATTGTTTTGAACACTTTCTTGAACAGCAGTAATGTTTTCAGCCGATCTTGCAGTTCGTCGTGGTCCATGCTTGGGCCTATCAGCTACAGTCCCTCTTTCTTCGAAATCATTCACTACACGATAAATAGTGCGTCTTGTTGGCACGTTGTTTCTCCCAAAAATTTCACGTAACTTTCTCATCGTCACAGTAATCGATGATTGATTTTGATAAAATGTTTTAACGATTAAAATACGTTGGTTTACCGAATATTTTTCCATGTTAAATTTGCCACGTCTCTACTTCACGACTGCTAAATATGAACTGTCAAGACCAATGTTTACCAAAATGGCGGCAAAACAAAGTGGTATACCTTTCCGGCGGAAACCCTGTATTAAAGAATATGTCTCTATTCGAATTTGCAAGGCTTTTGCTATAGTGTCCGGGATGTGTAGTTCTAGCGACACTTCCATCTGAGCTTCTTTAGCCACCAGTTGGCTCGCTTGGAAGTTAACAGCTGAACAGTGCTATTCATCGGACATTTACAAAAATACAGTTTGTATCTCACGTTGCCTAGATTGAGTATTCTTCGCTCCTTTTTTTTCTAAGAAATTTCACCAACTGTTATGTTTTCTCTTCGAGTCTACTAGAGTCTATTATCGTTAAGTGAACTTTTACTGCTGGACACTTCTCGTTCTTATATATAACGTTTCTTATTTAGAGAGTGTGATCTCATAATTCTTTAAAATGTAGACTTATCATCTGCAATCTCTTCGTGGTCTAATTGAATTTGCAGTCCCTTTTAATATACACGATGCCCGGTCTGCGTTAAACTGCAAAAGTCCAAATAGCAACAAATTTTGGGCACAACTTGCCAATTGCCACTTCTTAAAAATAGGAGAAGGTGATCTCTTTACTTTAACAAACCATTTCCGAAAAGTTTAAACTCTGCCTTAAAATAGATATCAGAAATGCAAAGTCCGTCTGCAAAACCTTATGAAATCCAACTTATTTTCGTATATGCCATACTGAACTTTATCTTACTGCGAATTGATTAGAATCTTGTTTACTCAATAAGTCGGAAGCACTTCGACTGTAGAAAATATTTAAGATTTCAATCGCGAAATGCATTCGTAGGGAAGTTTTAACTTAGACCAATCGCCCTAGATTATCGTTGTATAACTTCTGACTACAGACGAAATTTTTGTAGGGGGCAGTTTTAATATTCAATTGGTTCTTAACAGAAACGTATAAGACAAATTAGTCCAAGGTATTTTTAAAAGTATTATCTGTCCTTTGAACTCAGTTATGTGATTAAACAAAAGAGCTTCATTTAGTTGACTAAGAAATGTTTCCCAAATAATTGTGGTGTAGGGTATCAAAAAATTAAAAAAATATTTTTGCGGAAAAATGGAGTAATTGAAAAGGATAACGCAAAGGATGTATAACAATCTAATATCTACTTACCTAACGTTATTTTCTTCGCACGTATAGACACCACACGCACACACACACATGTGTGTAAAATGTTGGGAATAGTACATTTTTATATTTTTTTATGCGTGCGTTTGCATATTCAGTGGTGTTGTATTTCGAATAAAAATTATCCGATTAATTAATCCAATAAAAAAACGTTTTCCTCGCATTTAGAAAATAATCGATTTGGCGAATAATTGCCAACTCGAATATACTAAGTCATACTTTACGAAGTTCGAGAAATAATTGGTTATTTTATTCACAATGAACTGAAGTTACCTGATATTCGCAATAATTGAGAATAATTATTTAGTTTAGTTGCAACATAAATTTTAGAAAGTTAAATAAATGCCATAGTAATCATTACCATCTTCATTTTGTCTACTGTAATTTTCTGGGTACGATTCGTTTATACGGAACTGCATGAAGTCTCCCATCATAATATTATTTTCGTTCCATCATCTCTGATAAGTTTGCTCCACAGACCTAAGTTGTTGGCGAAATCGTCGCCAAATTCGATGCAAAATGTATAAATGCAAATGTAAGAACTGTAAGAAATTATGACGTTGTCATTTCTTACATAAAATGTTAGTTTGTTAAAGGGCATATGCCTAACAGCCCCTTATTATTTGGGATTTTACACGGGTCATAAACGGCAATGCCTTTATTCATTATTAGGGGTAAAATCTAAAAAAAAACAGCTCTTGTGGGCGTACACATATTACGAGGATAATAAAAGTGCAAATAATGTAAAATTTTTTCTAGAAAAGAAAACAAAATTACTGATTTTTAAATAGTAAAAAAAAATTAATACCAGTTAACTTTTTGATCGGGCGATGATAGTATCTCAAATTATTAGTAGACTTGGGGTTGTGGGTATGAGATACACTCTTTGCTTCGAGCGAAATTCTCCAAAATACTCCAGTCAATACCTCTCAGGTAAGTTATATTTATAAATGTATCAACGGTGAAATATTTGGGTTCTTATTTGTGCGAAAACTGGGGGGAGTTGCAAGGAAATGTTCCATCGTTTCGATGTCTTTATTACATGCCCTCCAGACGCTATTGCCTACTCTTCCTACTCGATGTAGATGCGCTTCTAAGCCTAAGTTTCTTGATGGAATACTTGTACGAACACCCACAATTTTTTTTTTTGTAATTTTTCGCTCCGTTCCGCTCCGTATGAGTAACCTATACCCAGTCTTATAATTCAGTCTAGACTACTAGTCTTAAATGGTTTCACATTATTTAAGTTTATTTCTTGCTATCCTCTTGCTTCGATTGCCAAAGTATTTGCTCGTTCGTTAACAAATACTCCCTGGTGACTTGGCACCCGGATAATGCGCAGTCTTCCAAAAATCGAGTACTCGTTCAACGTTCTTTTGTATTTCAAAAACGTCCTTTTTAACTGTTTTTGGCGGGATCTTACGCCCGAAAGACCATGTTATGATTAGGAAGTCAGAGGCGCGTTTTGGTCTCTGGCTGCTCTATGAATATTCCCAGTCTTATTTCATTTCCTGGCTTAGAGCTGGTACCCACATGTAGTTGTAGTAAGTTTTCATTTGGCCAGAAGCGTGTGTCTGGTATCACTATTTCGTACCTTTACTTCAGGTATCCTTTCCGATGTTTCTACCCATTCACCCATCCCTGTACAGCTCATCATCAGAATAAAAATCAAATAATTGATAACTCTCAGGTTCATATTGTTATTGTCACTATTTCTGTTGCTGACATTGAGTCGATTGTTCGTTGCATGACTAACCTCAAGTAAGCATTTCGTATGTTGCACAAATTCTGTAGCTAAGTTCAAGGCAAGAGATCATAGGAAAAAAAACTAAATTGTATGAAATAAAATAATGTCACAATTCAGATGAACATTCCGAGAAAAAACTGAAACAAATTTAATCATTATTGTTGGAAAATTCCCAACATAGGACTGTTGGAATAATTGCAACAAGAAGGTTGCGCTAGACTAGTGTTAATTATTACCTGCCGAAAGTTCAGCATTAAAATATTTAAATTTTGCTAAAACTCAGGAATACTTGTAAGCGTGGTTTGCTTTAAAAAATGGATCTAGAAACAAATTAATTTGTTAAAAGATATTTTCAAAAATGTTATTGAAATAGCACTCCTTGGATAAACACACATAATTTCGAAGAATGTCGATATAGACCATCAAGGTCGCCTATTTTTAGACCAAACAATATACGAACTCCCATTCTCATTCAGTTTAAAACGACAAACACGTATACAATAATTAATTGTTCGCATGAACTCCAGTTATTCGAAATTATGTCTAAAAGAACGTGACCTACATTAGTGATTAACCGAAGTGAGTAGTAATTAAAGTGCTAATCACAGTGACTTCCATTTCTGTGCAGGTCGCCTTAGTGCTTCATTTTCTTATCAACTTGTTCATAAATTCTGGCCTTTTAGATATGAAAAGTATTGAGGCAAAACTAAACAGCGGAAATATCAAATATCAAAAATATTAAATATCAAATATCTTCCTTTACCCCCACGTACTAACAAGTGTTGGCTAATATGCACAAAAACAGCATATCCACGAGGCAAAATCTAAAGCAGGGGTTGGCAAGGGGAACAAGCGGGAATTTTATAAGCAAAACTAAAATAAATAAAATAATATTTACATAAATGTGTATTTTAATTTTCCACATGGAATATGTTGTCGATTGCTGGTTGAATCAATTTATGGCATCCGTAAAATATTCGAAAAAAAAAAAATAAAAATGTTATATGAACAACGACACTGAGCTGCATGTGTGTGCAGAGATATCGATATGAAAATATAGTCACAGCCATACAGGCGCACATTATTCGAGTAAATAACAGGCAATGTGACGAAATTGTCAATTATGTAAATAGCGCTACAGTCAACATTAAATAAAACGCATAAGCTCAGTTCGACAGTATCTCTTCACATGTCCACAGCATTTATGTACTTTGGAATGGGTGACCAGCGATGATACGTAGTAGCAAACAAGTTCGTTGAATTGAACTGGTTACTTTTTTCCATGCCTTTGGAAAACAATCAGGGACCATAATGTATATGTGACTTCTGGAACATATGCACCTTCAGGCCGAGTCTGTAAGGTTGGCCGAGAGATATCACCATTTTCACCGAGAGCTGACTATCAAGGCCGTAGTCTCGACGATATTGGATGGCAAAAGCGTGATTTACTATTTCTGGACGCATAATAGCCTGAGCGTCATATTAATGCGAAACCATCATCGGATATTTGGTGACGAATGAGCAAATACTTTCGCAATCTTAACATTTTGAAGCTACGGAAGGTGTGTCAAAGGATTGGGCAAAGATGATGCTAATTGCACTGTGGAATAATAAAAAGAATAAAAATCTTATTTTGCATCCATATGTAGATAAAACGCAGAGTCTTCTACTACTGAACAAGCCCGAAGTTAGTAAGACGGCAATTATTCTGAAAGGACACTTAAGCCTATAAGCGCATTTGCTTCGAAGAGGAAAAGTAGACAATAGTATTTCCGGCGCTTGCAATAAAGGCAACGAAGTGATGTAATGCAAAACTTTCTCACAAATAGGATCCAAGGGCTTCCACTTCCCCAGACGTAGTTCATGTAAGTGGCCGTGGCTAGAGAATCTTGGGGAGCTTTGCACGGTGCACCGCGTTATTGGAATGGATATAAGACTAATAAAGTATAAAACCTATTCCACCTCGTAGATATTCAGTGCATGATTCTTTTTAATATTTTTATGCACAGGCATGGAATTTTATTTAAATTTTTTTAAAACTGAAAAATTTGTAAAATTTACATTACGATACTTCCAAAATATCAATGATACAAAAACAAAATGAAGAGGAATTGCATGTATTTTCTCGTTGCAATAATTTACAAGGTACGTTACAAAATAAATCTTGTGTACTTATTATGGTTAATTTGGAAGGGATATCGAAGCAGACCTCTAACTTTATAGGGGAGGCTTTATTGGCCATCTCTATGAGAATCTCGCGATCCAACGACTTAGAAATACCTTTAAATATTGAGCTGTCAACCCCTTGCGAGGCATTCTTGTCCATGTATTCCGGATTCCTCCTTTGGCCTATTAAAGTCCCAGTGCCTTCAGAGATTAACCTAGCCGCCACTTGCAATGCTTCTGGATTCATCCACCCACACAGAGAGCCAAATGCACGAGTAAGTCTGTATTAAAACTGGGGATTGACTGGTTGGTACAGTAGAGCCCAATCACCCTGGCATATGCTCTCCACCGTTGATTATGAATTTTTTTAGCCAGACTTATTTAGCCAGACTCCTTGTAGCGACAGCAACTTCTTACCGGCCGCCACCACGTGGTGGTATAATTCAGAACTTCTGGCAGTGCACTCAGTTACAACAAGACATATCTTTGTGCCTGCCATCTGATGGCCATATCTACTTAAAGTAAATGTCTAACTTAGGCGCCTGTTTATTTCATACTTTTATTTCGTAGCTGTTAAATGTCACCTTTGGCAGTATAAGTACTTGCATGAAAGCTTATCCTTGTTTGGCTCTGCCTTCTTAGCTGCTGCCGACATTGATAGAAGGCTTTTTGTACACATACACTAACGCCCCCTATGAATAATAATAAGAGTATTAAATATTATAAAATGAGTATAACACGAGTGGCGGTAATAAAGTGGTGTGTTGAAAGCAATCCAGGCAAGACTATTATAATCGGTAGCATTCCGCTAATAATTATTTATCCAGACTTTAGTAAGACGTTGAAAAAAAAAGGAAGTTCGATGACATTCCACTGTTTTCACTTACTCAACAATACTGCCTACGCTAAATAATTGTAGTACTATCGTGCCATCTGATAGGTTCCCTTCAGTAATTAACCCTGCCGAAGACTCCTCGTAAGCTTCATCCACTAGCGTCAGATGCAAGGCATGCCAGTGCTCTTGTCGTGTTGTTCCCATGGCATCTCGCGGGGAACTGCTTCAGTAGTTGGACCTCACTTAAAACCAGTAACAGTGAATCCCCTTCCCCATTGTATCCTGCATGTTTTCTCCGTCGAGTGTGGTTGAGTGAGAGAGCATTCCAGATGGAGAGTGGCAAGCCGCTGGTACATTAAGGGTCTGTGAGACAGTTGTCAATTTCGAATGCTGATGACACATTCGTAATAAATCGTAATAATTCGTAATAAATCAGAAGTGGCCAAATAAACATACGTTTTATGGCGTGAGCGAATTGTGTTTCATTACTCAGGCGCAACGAAATAAATTGCTTTGTGACCGGACTTCTAGCGACGGGGAGTTATATCCCAGCTGTAGAAGGTGTCGAATTCTTTTGTTGGAAAGGGAATGCTCTTTGTCCTTGAAAGATATAGTAACATATAACGACATCCGACAGAAAATGGGATATAATACCCATGAATCGGCCGGTGTTTCGCAGTCTATTTCGGAGATTATCGACCTCGTAAAAGAGAGGCCGAAGCTTCTTATCGGTAGTGTATGCAACTCTATCGACTCACTGAAGCATCGATGCAATGTGAAAATTGTTTCACTATTTTATCGGCACTACAACGACTTAATCCCTATCCCCGCACGTTATACATTAAAACCGCAGTTGTTCGTGGTAGAGATTGTCCAGTGCATCGCAGAACATACTAAAAATTAACGAACTTAAGGTCTCCTAAAATTGGTGGGCCCAGAATATACACCTAGGTATGAGAACGTCAGTATGAGATCAGCAAATTCTATCATAAAAATATTCCAAATTGGAATATAAAGCATCAATATTTTTTTAAGATTAATTAGCATATTCGTTTACTTTTTTCTATAACTCTGTTGTTGGCTGGTGTTCGTACTCATTTGTATCAAAAATATAAATTTCTTTTCCATAGAGATGTTTTCCATATCAGTGGGATATAAATAAATTTGAAAAACTAAACGACAAAACAAATGCAAACATATTTTTTAATTTAAATAAATTTTACAGAAAATTGCATAAAACTTGATTTATTTGCAGTGATTTAGTTTTCATTTTTAAACCCCATATTTTCCGCATATTGATTTTATTCTGCTGTGATAAATTTCAGTTTTTTACCGCCCTTCCTTTTCATTTGTTATGAAATGAATATCTTAACATAAATGTTTTAAAACAATTCGAATTTGTTCGTTTTGCTTTTTGTCGTTCAGCATGTCACATTTCGTAACTCAAATTGCATGTGCGAGTGCGTCCCTGTGGCAATTTTATAATGTGCCCCAAATGTAACTACATAATTAATACTAATTGCGTTGTGAAAGAAATCTTAGAGAGTGTAACCCAAGATACAGGGTAGTAAATTTCAAAATAACAAGGACTCATGCCAACAACGTTTTGATGCCAGAAAAGGGATATCCAATAGGAGCGGGGCAATGTTGTCGCCCATATTATTCAGTGTCTGATGTTGAATAACACATTCTAAAAATAAAACTTTACTAACAAAAAGAAAGATTGTCAGTTCACGTTGCGTTCATTTTACGGCATACGCGTTAGCCCACAAAGCCAATTATACAGCATTTGATGGCCAAACTCCGACCGGTTCAATAAAAAAAGAAGTGCGAGATCGGTCAAAAATACCGTCGCTTATCATTAGATTATGCGCAAGACCACGAGGCAGTCCCTTCCTCACCCTTCACAAGAACTCGGACAGCCAACTGTCCCAGAAGATTAAAACAAATGACCATAGACACTGACGTTTCTCCGCTTAGTGGGCTTCGAGGCGCATGGAGGAGAACCCAGACTCTTAGAAAAAAAGCCACGCGCAGTTCGTCGAATAGCATCAATGGTAATTAACCCGCCTTTATTGGACAACCCTTAACAGTTGTCATTGCAAGTGTTGTATTGTTTTGTTACACTCTATTGCCATTGACTTGGTTTTGTGTCGTGTTAGTTGTATCGGCTTCTAATACTTGCCGTTGCTATTGCCTTCAACCATAATTAGCTTGAAAGACCAGACCTTTTGGCTCAACATACTTGCGGTTGGTTGTGTATG
Organism: Phania funesta; assembly: GCA_963932375.1. Classification (NCBI taxonomy): domain Eukaryota; kingdom Metazoa; phylum Arthropoda; class Insecta; order Diptera; family Tachinidae; genus Phania; species Phania funesta. The sequence goes on along the minus strand of OZ010655.1, from coordinate 82,311,313 downwards.
ACAGTGGGTTGTGTTCGGTATTTTATTTGTTTCAAAATCTTAAAAATTAAGATATAAATTAATAATAATAATTTGTAAGATGTAATAGGCTTTTAAGGCAGGTTCATCCCATAATATAAAATTGTAATCGTGAATCTGTCTGTAGCCAAGAACTTTCTTTCTAATAGAAAGATCGCAGGCATTTTATTACCAAAATCGCAGATGCACTTGCATCAATTACTATTACAATTTTGGTTTACAGCTGAATGGCCTGCTCCCTTTATGCATAGTCATGAATCCTTTTATAGAGCCCGTATTTCGACGGTGGTCTTAGCGTCGGATGGAAAAATTCGACCACTAACTAGGCCTATGGGTGCATGTCCCTTGTTTCTACCTCTTGTTGAGGAGTTCGGAACTATTTAGTCACCTACTGTCAGTATGTATTATATTAATACCCTGCGTTGCAATGTAACATCGCAACTAACCGTGATTTAGGTCGAAACTACACTCGTCACGTGAATCCTCGGAAGAACGACCAGACCGGGGCTTACGTCCCGAAGGCTGTTGGTTCCCGTAATACCAGTGTTTAGTTACGAGTCAATCCTCGAAAATCCGACCTCTTCCAGTTTCAGGCCCTAAACAAGCCTCGAAGACGGTCGCCCCAATTTTCCCAGGGTTTCAGCTACAGGTTTCTTGTAATACGTAGATGTTATTGTACGAACACAGCTATTTTGTTAACAAAACTATAACGAGGAATGTATAGTATATTCGTCGATTAGATTACGGGTAATACAAGATAACTTTGTGGGTCTTGTTTGTAAAAAAACGTGAATGAATATAACTTAAATAGCTAGACTATATTCTGTTAGGTACTGGGGGATTTCGGGGGATTTGTAATCGGGAAAAAACAGTTAAATACAAATAATATAAGATGATTTTGGGAGACCTTGCAATCGAAAAAACTACTGTTCTACTCCGGGCGGAACAAGAATCGTGTTACAATTCAAGTGGCCTGCTTGCAGCTATAGTTCGTACGGAGGCGATAACTGCTCTCCTTTCATGGCCAAACCTAAGCCCTATATCCAATATTTATTATAAACTAAATGAGAATTATAGGGTTCGAACAAAGTGTCTTTAATTAAGTGTGTTGGCTACCTAGTACTAATAGTGTGTGTGTAGTTAAAATATGTTAGCTACCTATTACGAATGGTGGTGTGTAATCATTTTTGTAACTTTGTATCGGCAGGTTACAGGATCACTATGAAAACCTGCCCCCGGGGAGGGTCATTTTGCAGTATAATTGTCTGTATACTGGAGACCTAGACGTTTGTACATTACAGCAGTTTCAGAGTAACCCTATAATCGCTGTTTCCTTTACAGCCAAATTTTGGATCTTACAAAACGGTTTTATACCATAAACATAAGTATCCTAGATCTTCCTTTAGAGCAATTTAAAGGTTTATTTTAAATAATTTTGATTAAATTTTTTGGTGTACATTCAGCCTGCGTGTGACCGGAATCCTGGGTTTTTGAAACATGATCATCTTTTTCTATCGATATGACGCCTTTATTAGGAATGTTTCAAAAAAGATCCTGGATGAAGCATCATAAGTTGTGTTCTTTGCTTGTAAAAATCGCGAAATTTTCTGTGATACAATCGTGGATAAATATAATAGAATCCTGAATATGTCGTTAGCGCATTTGTGGGTCTAACAATAATTCTTCTACTGCATTTGTAACATTTCCATGAAGTTATCGCGGATAAGGAGCGGAAAGGTCATAGTTCCTTTGAAAGAATAATCCCGGCTCTTCGTCTTTTCTAATAGTGGATTTGTCATGTAATTATCTTCGCTCGTCTTGGCGTTTTGTAAGTAAAACCATGTTAATATATATTTCAGCTATTCAGCGTGAATCTTTCGTAACGTTGATTTTTTTCATTACGTAACCGATCACATTTTACTTATCATCTTCGCCAAATTTAGTGTTACTTCAGCAAATTTTTCTAGGGAATTTCTGCGGATGTTTTAAGAACATTATGGTAAAGTCTTTCCTAAAAGCAAAAAGAATTATCGTCTCTTTTTTGCAGCAGATTTTTCTTATTTTATAACACAAAGTGTTACTCAATTTTTTTATTACATTGACTCAAATCTTACCACTGTGCAGCATAACTACAATTTGTATATTATTTTAAATGGCAGGTTCTTTAATGAGTTGAAGCGTTAGTTGGCTTTTAAGTGGGTTCAGTTTCGGTCGATTCTGTCTATTTGTGTTGAACATAAATATTTCGTAAGAATTTTCAAATACATAGACCTTTTTGAATATAGAGTTTAGTATGTAGCCACGCCATTACCACAAAACTAACTAATGAATTCACTTACAGGCTGTTTACTATTCCAACCACAATTGTTTCTATTCACGCATTCACAGACCCGCCAACACATGCGGCACACAAGAGTAACACAAGCTTTCTCCAGTGAAATGGCGACGTTAAAGCATGAAAGTGTTGACAGTCGATCAATCACAATTTTCTACGTTTTTCTGGTTGTTGTTTTATATAAAATTTTATTAAAGGCCAAATTTTTAACATTAAGAATTTCGTATCATATTTTTATGTTTGTAAATCGTCAAACCTGACAGATTGAATTTGCTCACTCGAAAGAATATTAAGGATATATGAGAAGGATCAAGATAAAAAATCGGAAATTTTAAATGAAACTCTTATTGATTTTAATTTTTGATTTGAACTTTTTTTTAATTTCAATTATAGATTGTCGACGTCGAAGTAATAAAATGCCGGCAAAGAAACTGTTTTGCATTTTCCAAAATAGGACTAATTTGTGTCTTAAATTGACACATTTTTTTAGTCTAGTCTATGAATGTGTAATTTTTATTTGGAAATTTTTAAACACAACTTGTATAACATAAATATTTATTCAATGTTATTTATCCAGCATCCTTTTAAAGTTTTACAATCAAATTGATTCGCTTGGTGACAACTTTGTCTGAAACTTATTATCCTTTGTCATTTATTTTTTTGTTAAATCAATCACTCATTCATCATGTATCATTAAAACCTTGAAAATTCCAGGTACCACTTCTTTGAATTTTAAAGTAATTTTGCCGTGCGTTTTTTTTTCTTTAAAGTATTTCCAAATGAAAAAAAAAACCCAAAACAAGGTCTGAAAGAGAAGTGAAGAAAAATTAAAAAAAGGCGCTGTATTCCATCGCTATAAACATACATATATGCGAAACTACATAAGTATGTGTGAGCCACGGTGTGTGTTGACATTCGTTTGCTTGTTGGTTTGTTTACTTAATTCGCATAAATGTCAAATAAGTGTCATTTGCTATCGAATCTAACAGCACATTTTTTCACTTATAGTGTAATTTCGATAGTCCTTAGGGGTTTTATGGCTGCTGTGAAGGCTGGTTAACAACCAAAAGGGGGGAAGAAAAACAATCGGAAACACAACACATATCTATATAAAATGCTTCTTTGCTGTTGTTGTTTTCGTTATTTTAAAAGCCATTGACGTGACCAGCTATGGCGCTTTTGAACGCATTTTCTAAATCTAATTTTATTGCCAGTAACAATAATCTAAAAAACCTTTGTCATTTTAAAAAGTCGTCAATATATTCTGGCACCTGTCGTAGGGGTTTATACTCAGTTTGGGCCAATAGCAAAGCAGCTATTACCGCGCAGTCTTACACCGATTGGAAAAATTGTACTTGTGTTGATGCACACGTGTCGAAATTTACAGGCTGCACCTTATTTGGAGTACCTTTGCACATGTCTTCTTACTTGTGAACAATGTAAGCAACAACGTTATTCTCTATCCAACATATTCGCCAGACAAGAGATTTTGCTGTTACCTTTTGAACACATCTCGTACGTTGAACAACGACTTCGCGATATAAGTTTGTTTCTGGATTTTATAAACATTTGAAATTTGTGCACTTAATTGGAATTATGACACTTTCTCGCGTGTCGCAACTTAAATAGTTGTATAACATGCCACTTGTTGGCAACTGTGTGTCGTATCAAACTTAGAGCGATTTAAAAAAACTGGTAAAAGTCAGAACAAACTGCCAAAACTAAGAATAATTAATATTAAGTAATTTAATTTTTTTGGCATAAGATAATTTTCTGTATTTTTCTACTCAGAAAAAAAATTACAAAAAAAAAAAAGAAAATAACCCTAAGACTGTAATAATGCTCCCAAATAGCGAAAAAAACCACTAAAAAGCCCACATAAGGCAACAATTCTTAAAAATTATAAGAAGCGGCAATATTAAAAAAAAAAAAAAATAGAAGTGCTGCAGTTGAACAGTGCCGATATCTAAAACAATTTAAAAAAATTGCTTGAAATCCCAAATATGAACTTATAGCGTTTTTCTTTGTGAAAACTAAATGCTGCTTTATAAATAGATATTTTTTTCAGTATACCCAAACCCCTAACAAAGTAATGTACTTTAAATTAAATTTCGATACAGAAAATAAAACTCTTTGTTTGTATAAATATTAGCCCGCATTCATAGTTAAACTCTAAAGTCGACTCTTGCTGCAGTAGACATTAAACTAAAAAGTTCTTCATATCTTCATTGCTTTAATAGTCAAAAATAAAGTGTACTTTAAGTTGAACCGGTTTTATATGGCTGCCAACTCAAACTTGCTAAATATTTGCATACAATTTCTAACCAAAGATAAGAAAGTGGCAACTTTGAACAGTTGCTTTTGTTCATAAATATTGTGTATTTTATGAAAAGACTGACTACCAGCAAAATAATTTGTTATATCTATAAACCTCCTTTTTATATTTTAGGCATTTTTCCATGGAAATCTTCATCAAATAATAATTGCAAAATCTCTGCCAATATCTTGTAATGTAAATATTTTTAACTTTCTGCTTGAAGTCTTCTACTTGGCGAAGAACAGCGGATGTTTTTGTAATCGAGTTTAAAACAGCTTTAGCTAGTTTTATATTTTAAGTAGACTTTAACGTCAAAAGTATTCGCTAACATCTCTATAAAAGCCCTAAAGTCGACATTTAAGTAAAGTCAACTTAATTTCTCTTAAAGTGTTGTTTATTTCTGACCATGAATATGGGCCCTTGTATTTATTATGCACTATGGAGCAAAATTCAATATAAGAAACAATAGAAATTTTGCATACTTTTATTTGGAATTAAACAAAACTTTCATATTCGTTAAATAGTGAATACTTAAGTTACAAAAAAAAAGCAACTTCAGTCCAAACAGTGGACTTAATGTGAGATGTCAGAGTATTCAGCCATGCATTCTGAATTGCATTCAGATAATGTGCTTCAAAAATTCTAATTAGTAGTATCGATTAGTATATCCTCCCAAGTTCCCTGCATTATGCTGCAAATATCTTTATTGCCATTTAAAATTATTTCGTATCTTCCAAGTCGTCGTTTCACAATCAGCCACAAATTTTCGATTGGATTGAGATGTGGGCTTTCGACTGTCGAAATCGCTGTAGCAAATGTTTCTTTATCGAGCTAATTTTGCACAAGTTTTGAGAAGTGCTTTGGGTCATTCATCCAATTGGAAGTTAACATTTTGTTCAAAACAGTCCATTTGACCCAAAGATAGCGGGAAATTCTTATACAGAATGTTAAAGTACATTTCTTTATTAATGATTCCTTCCACCTAAATTAGCGCAACAAATTCAAATTCCAGGAAGCAACCACAAACCACCTCTATCGCTAGATTCTGCTGTGCTGCTTTTACTGTATTGTACAAGAAGTAGTTGATGCCATCTGAGTTAAAATGACATTAAATCTGACCACAGGAGGTGGTTCCAGTCATTGATGGTCCAGTGTTCTTGACACAATGCAAACGCTTAACGAGAAAGCAACCGTTATCTTCACGTCATGTCAATTTTAAAGCTTTCTTCGGATTCAAGTACTTATTTGCGATTTCAGCTTTATATCTAGGAAGAAAGCCTTATATCACTTCAAGCACTTAAGAAACAAAAAACCAAAAATATGTTCCGCGAACTTAGTTGCTTCTGAAAGGTCACATTTTGCATTTCACGCTACCTTTTAGAGCAAATTAAATCGGGAAAGCCTTCAGGGTATAACTTCTTTGCTTGAGCCAATTGGTCGCGTTATGCCTGAATATGATTACTTTCTTATTTTTAAATTGATCTCTTAATGCTTCGTTTTCTTTCATTTTCGTTTTTTTTCTCTCTCTCTCTCTCTAGAGCAATAAAGCCATGTTAAGCGTTTTGCTTCACGTTTGAATAAGAAAATTGTTTCGAAAAAATTACCCCTTTTGGTATCAGTTTCTTTTTGTCTCTGTTGAGTGGAGTTTGTTCACTACAAACTCTGCCAAATTCCCAAATTACCATGGGCTACATTGCGATGTCGGATATTGATTTTATTTTGCTTTAACTATTCAATTTGGTTGCTTTGTCTCCTTTAACTCTGTCGTTGCTGAATCTATTTGCTGATGTGAATAATACATGACCATAAATGTCCTTAGAGTAGTAATTTTGTATTTTGTATAGTCGAATGTCCTGTTCCTTGTTCGCTATGGACATCTAGCAATCATTTATATGAGTAATTGCTGAATTCTTATAAGCGACATTTTTTTTTTGTGCTTTAAGAAATAAACTACAGAAATGATTTAGATCCCAACTGCTATTTCATTTATGTTTCTCTAGTTTTTAATTTAATATTTTCAGAAAATTCAAATATTGCGATAACTACGTCCATACAAATTTCTCTTGAACTGAATGAGAGTTATGTGTCTGTTTCTCTTTATCAAATAAGCCAGATATAGTGTATGTTAATTCTACGGATCTTGGATTTGATACCGTGTTGCTTCTTACGGAAAATTAATGGGCAGAAGATTTACGTTTTTTAACGCAAAAGATTCTGAATATTAAAATTTTTTTATATTTTTAAATAGTTTGGAGTAGGTCACACACAAATTAATGATACTTGATTTGATATTACGACATGGTGTTTTGATGTAGATTTTTTGAATGAATTTCCGCCAACCCTTGTCAAGTTTGATTTGGAGACAAATCGGTTTCGGCTATGTGCCATCTTCATTGTCATTTTTTGAACGAAAACCCGGTTTGTCTGCAAACCAAACTTGAAAAGGGATGACGGAAATTCGTTCGAAAAATCTTTACATACATTTTTTTCAAAAGTCTTAAAGAAAAACCAAAGTTTTAAGGCTACCTATAATTGTGAGTCACTATCGAGAGATGATAACGGACCTCTTGTGGCCAGAAATTGAGGATATGGACTTGGATGATATGTGGTTCCAACAGAGTGGTGCCACTTTCCTCACATCCAACGAAACAATGGCTGTTTTGCGCGAGCAATTCCATGGACGTGTTATCTCACGTCGTGGCGATGTTAATTGGCCGACACGATCATGTGATATGACACTGTTGGACTTCTTCCTTTGGGGACATTTAAAAGAAAAAGTATACGTCAATAAGCCAAGAACAATTTAAGGGCTAGAGGATGAGATAATCCGGCACATTAACGACATTGAATTTCAATTTTGTCTCAGGGCTGTGGAAAATATCGACCATCGGATAGAGGTATGTCACCGAAGCCAAGGCGAGTATATTTGGCCGATATTTCGTTTCACATATAATTGTCATAGATCCTTCTATTATAAGAAAAAATATTAAGATAATTCTCGGAAAGCTTTTTGTTTTATTTATTTATCATCGTGCGTTTTGGTGGGAACACCCTATATTTTAAGAATTGTATTGCTAGTTGCGGTTGCCTTTTTAACCTAAAAAATGTAGTTGTTGCAGGGCAGAATGTATTGCTGACTACTAGTTTTTGCAGCCCTCACTATGCTCATAGCATACTGGTCCCATCAGATATCAACAAATAGTACGAAAAGTACTGTAATAAGTACAGTAGCACTGAACTTTCCATTACTATCGCGTAGCAAAAAGCATGCTGTGAGACTATTAATTGTCACCTTTAGTCAAAATGACTTGTTTGTAAAATGAAGTTGTAAACAAAGTTGTATTGTTTGCGGGCAAACGTATATGACTTGCATGAGCCCTGCGAGCTTTCATGACTTTTGTAAGCATCCTAAAGCGCTATAAGATAAATATTATTGTTACATAGCTTATGATTTTGAAATCAGCAATCACTACAAAACATTCACAATGGCCTGAGCCATTCGATAAACATGGACCAAGCCAACAATGCAACCCATTATGGAATGCAGGACCTACATTTACATACAACGGTTAAATTAGGGGTTATTCATTTTTGTGGTCCTTCGGATGGCAAACATTTTTTAAATTCCTTTGATTAAAGCCAACAACAACAAAACAATATGCCAATTAAATATCTGACACCAGCCATTTATTTTTTCCATTAAGTTTCACCATTTAATTCATTTGAAATTTAAACCGATTCTGCATTTTACGACTGCAACTTTTGCGAGTGAGCGAAAAGAAAAAATACCATGAACAATAATATTTTTTATTTCGTTGTTATTGTTTTCCGCTTTTCTGTTTTCTTTTGCTTAATTTATTGTATAGAGGTACTGGTGAAAATATTTATTTCCATTTAAATTTAAAACTCAATAAGCTGCCCAGTAGAAGATGATGGGATATGCAAAAAAGGATTTTTCTTTTCGTTGCAATACTCGCTCACGTTAAACTGAATGCGGAATTATGTTGGAATTTAATTATTATCTTTCACACACAAAGGCAACAACAACAACAACAACAACAACAACATCAACAGCAACAACGGTGGAAACTGTTTACAACAGTTGCTGGCTGTTCATAGACAACGAAACTTAAATGGAAAATAACAAATGCAACGAATCTAAAAATGTTCTCGCACACGCTCTAATTAGTAGCGAAACAGCAGCGCACACATGCATACATCAATTCAGTCAGTCATCCATCCTACTTTCTTTTCTACTGTAAGTTTTTAATCTTCTTCGTTCGCCTTTGTATTCGTGTGCAGCGTTTTTATGGCGAAATGATAGTTTCTTGTTTCAATTTAATGGTGCGCGTCTTCTGTAGTTCTGGTTGTGGCAGGAGTATGGGAGAATTGTTGTTGTTGTTGGAAAATTATGCAACATAATTTCTAGTAATACGTACTTGTGTTGAGAGTACAATTTCAACCACTACAACTTTAACTGGGTGTTCTATTATAATAAGATTAAACTATGGAAACCTGAAATAAAATAACATCTGAATATTGCTGATAGTTAAATGGTGGCGTAGCTGACACAATGCTGCTGTCGTTGTTGCTGTAGTAGTTGCATTTAAAAAAATATTATGAAAGTAAAATCGAATTTGTGTGTGTTTTTTTGGAAAAGTGCTTTTTTATAATTCGAAAACACAAAATAAACTCCTTTAAAAAGAAATTTCTCATCAGAAGTTTCTTTCAAGAAACTGCACTAAAATGCAATCAAAAAAATCAGGTACATTTAAAAAAGGCATTATATAAATTTGCAACTAATAAAAAAGCACCCATTTCAGAGAACTACATTTCACATAGAATGGCCGTTGTAAACTTACAAAAAACCTTAACCCAAAAAAGGTCCTTTTAAGAAAGATACATTTTCCCCCAATACCAGAGATTCTATTTAAAACAACTTTTGAAAGGGATTTAAAAAAGACCTGGTATCATAAAAAGCAACTTTGAGAAAACCCCTTTTTACGAGACGACGTTGAACAAGCTGCTTTTTAGAAAAAGTACTTAAAAAATCGTATAAAAAGCTCCTTTGAAAAACACTTAATTAAAAACCTTTTAAAAAACCTGTATTTAATAAAGTACCTTTTAACAAATTTATAAAAGTTTCTGTTCACAAAATGCCGTTAGTTAATGAACGTGTTAATACAGTGGTTTCAAAAGCGATTACCAAAAAACTACTTTTCTAAAAAGTGCTTATAGTACCATTTAAACATGAACTATTAAAAGGTATAATAAAAAAGTACCATAAAACAGTAACTTTTAAAAGGGTACCATAAAAAGTAGTTTTAAAAGTACCTTTTACAAAGAGATCACTTAATTTCTTTAAGAAAGTTCTTAAAAAAATATTAAATTAAAACATTGCTTAAAGTGTGTACTTTTGAAAGGAACTTTTTAAAAAAGTACCTTTTTAAACCACTTCATAAATAACCTTGCAAACAAATTTACTTTTTTAAAAATACTTTGTTGAAACATATTTTCATAAAGTACCTTTTAATAAATTTCTTTTTAATATAATACTTTTCTACTGGGAACTTTTTAATTATCTTTTAAAAGACTGTGTTTGAGGTACTTTTTAAAAACCGTATTTTAAGCAAGTGTCCTACGTTTTATGTTAAATATAACTTCTAAAAAGTATCTTTTAATACAAGTTGACTTTAAAATTTTTTAAAATATTGAAAGAATTGTTTTTGGGAAAGGACAGTTTTTAAGAGAGCAAAATACTAAAAAGTACCTTTTTATACAAAATTATTTTAAATATACACCTTAGGTACATTTAAATGTTCTTTTTTTACTTTTTGTACTTCATTGCTCTGTATAAATTTCCGCTTCACTTTTAAGCATTTGTTCCTAAATCACGCTTCTAGAATTAGGGACATTGTTAAAGACACCTTTATTTTGCTGGAAAAAGGTACCATAATGTCTCTTTAATTTTTATCTAACTTGACGAAAATTATTGATGACAAAAGACAACTGTCGAGGTTTGTTTTACACTAGAGTAAGACTCTCGCAGGCAATAAGAACTCAGGAAAAATGTGAAAGTACAATTTTAGGATGACCAAGAACAAGGTTTGTGACTTTTGGAATAAATGAAAATTATTTTCAAACTTATGTTGTTTTTGAATAGTATTAAGAGCCTGTGTTTGTTTTCGGACTTATTTTTACTTCGTTTTTTAACTTAAGACGCATATGCATCCCTGATAAACTTAATGGACTACGTGCTTCAGTTCAGTGATGCTATGCTTTCATGAATCATCTCATTTGCAAACAATTTTTTCGTACGCGGCAAATTATTGTGCTTTAAGAAGCAAAACCAATTATGTTTTCACGTCCTACAGTCAATGCCTTTCGGCATTATTAGGGTAAAATCTGGAAAAGCACAATCTCTTATAGGCATAAACATATATCGAGTATAGTAAAAGGGCAAAAGATGTAACATTTTTTCTAGAAACGAAAACACCATAACGTCTGGTGAGTGTTCCATGAAATAATGCAGCAGAGTATTAAATATCCTGCTCACTAAGTTCGATAATTGAGCTTTAACAACTTAAACGATGACCGCCTTAAAATTAATCTTAACCGAAATGTAGAAGGAAAGTGGGAAAAATACAAAATTTTCTGTTGGGCTCTGTTAAAGCTACAATATTTTTGTTTGAACATCTTTAAATATCTCATTTGGTATGAAAAATTTTACAACCATTGAAACACGTATAGAGACATTATTGTTCCCAATTTTATAAAAAAATATGTTGGGATGAAATTTGTAAAAAAAATTAATACTATTACTTCGGCGATTATACGAATAATGCGTCAGATAAAGCTAAAACAAGTTCTTGAAAAATTAAATAAAACACCGTCGTATTCCGTCAAAAAAATACCTTTAAAACTACATTTACTCCCTTTTTCCATTAACAAATTTTGTTGGTTTTTTATACCTCAAAATTATGTTTCCTATTCAGTGAAAATGTGTGAGTGTGGGTGGGTGTGTGAAATTCTCTTTATTTGCATCTGCAACAATTTCTTTATGTTGTCACCAACACCAACTGAGTGAATGAATGCAAAAATGTATTCAAGTCCCACCTTAATTCTCGTTTAGTTCTTTTAGAAAATCAAAAAAAAAAAATCGTGTCTAATTTCGCACAACTACAAAACAGGAACGACGTTGCTGCGCGATGATACTAAGGTGATAAAATCCATTCCTTTTGTTTTGTAGTAGAAAAAGCAACGAGGAATTCGCCAACAAACTCTATTTCACAAACACAAAAATTTGTAATCGAGGCTAGTTTTAGCTTCATACCAAAATTAACAAGTAACAAAAAATTTAAAAAAAAAACAACTTAATGAATATTTGAGCGATATGAAGCAGAAAATTTGCTTTTTTTTGCAGCACGAAAAAATAGACAAGACAACAAATTTTAAGGTACAGCATGCAAAAACCAAAAAAAAAACGGGAAAAATTAAGAACTGAAACAAGCAGCAAGCGGAAATGCTTTCGGTGCTACACAATGTTGCAAAATTAATTCAAATACACACGAGTGACTACACAATGATTATGCGGCAAACACACACGCACATACACACACACACACACACATCCAATGCAGTGCATGTGTTTGTACGTGCAAGTGAATTCGAAACTTTCAGTTGGGCGTATGAGGCATGAATGCGACATGTTTACAGTGAAGATATTTGCATAAACATGACGCATTACACGTATCATAAACACAATACATAGACAAATAAATCTCTACAACAATTCTCTTAATATTATGTGCACACGTATGCATGTTTATTCTTTTCCTTTTTTTTTGGAACATGCATAATTTTAATCTTTTCTCTTTTACTTGCTTTTTTGTTTTTTGTGTCGAACAAAAAAAAAATTAATTTAGAAGTTTACAAGATGACATAAATGCCTAAATTTTATGTGTACTCTCACTCATTGGCCTGTCATTATAATTTCCTTGTCTTCTGCACAGTGTTGCGATTGTGACTATTTTTTTGCATAAGTTCCCTAATTGTGGAAGGAGGAACTTATTCCTTCCTGTAAGAATAATAAACTAAAAATGGATACATATTCCTTTACGTCGTGTTTCTAGATAAGAAGGCACAATTCAAGCTGTGCGTAATTTTTTCGTGCAAGCGGCAACACTGATATTTAGCAATGGACCGCGGTGGATATTTGGAAGCACTAGGCAGCAAACTTTGACGAAGGACCTCCACATTCACTCAGGCAGCTAACTTAGAAGCTCGTTCAATGTGTAATATAGCAAAGCGAATGGAATGCCGATTAAAAAAAAAATCATCTTCATCAATGAGCCGCATTTCCATCTGCTTGGCTTCGTGAATAAGCAACTGTCTGATACGGATTTTGGTTAGGCGGAGTTGCAGGGACAGTAAACGCAATTTATTACAGAGGCATGATAACGGAACTATTATGGTGTAAAATGGACGGTATGGATCTGGCCATCTGGCAAACTACGCATGCAACAATCGATTTGTTGCTGCAGCTTCCAAACCAAATCATCTCATCCAAAGTATAGAGGGAGTAGTATTTGTGGACATCCGCAGAAAGTTATTCTAGAAAAATTTCCCATAGGGGCAGCGATCGATGCTGAAGTCGAATACAATAAGGCCTGCGTGAGATATAAACGAGATTTCTTTTCTAATTGAAAGGCCGGAGGCAAAAACAATTTTTGTCCAGCGAAAACCACTTGCACAACAAATAGATTCATACGGTGCTACTTTTGTGAATCTAAAATGTTGGGTGCGAATCAATATTTTTAAAAGTAAAAGAATCTAATATGTGTGAGATCCAAATACGATTCGAGATTGATAAAAATTGTCTTTTAAAGAAGTCTGAACAAATTTTTAAAGCTTTGAAATTGAAGCCGAATTTTTGTTTGCTGGGCCAGCACTCACGGGATGACCCCTAGTGCTAGAATTAAAAAAAAAATGTATAAGAAGGGGGATAGCGGGAGTAGTGCTTGTAGACATTTGATTTAAACCAGCCTTAATGCAGTGGTAGGAAAGACTTCTGCACGAACAGTATGGCTAAAGAACGTGTATTCTCTGTAGTGTGTGGAGCGGTCCATATAACACGAACGAGTAAACCCTTAGTGAGAAACGTGTTATACGCACATATGTTCAGGTATCAGGAACAAGTTCCTTAATTTCACTGAAGCACATGCCGTTGTAGTAACGGTAGAAGAATGTCACACAAGGCACATTGCGTCGAGGTTCCAGTGAGTCAATAATGTTGGCAACCACGAATAAACATCTTCGCCCTCTCTTGTACGCGCTTGAGAATTTGCTAAATAGACTTTAAAGCACCGGCCTATACATGAGAGTTGTGTAGCCTTTCCGATCGGAAACAAGTGGTGTAAATAGTAAGGAGATCAGGTAGAGGTACGTATCTCTTACATCGTTTGAAGAATCCAAGGCACTTGAGCACTTCTTTGGCGGCCTGAAAAATGTGTTTGGTCCAACACCCTGCATTCTCATGCCAAGATCACCTAGAGCTTCTGATTCCGTAATATGTTAACCAGTCATAACTGCTTAATTTGAAGTAAAAACAGACGTTCTAAAGGAACGATGCAGGACGGTTGGTATGCATAGCACCGCGCACTAGTTTTGGGGGATTCAGTAGCAATGGAATCGTATCTGGGCATTTTTAGCATTTCTTTTTGCTATTTGAAAGTTTATTTGTGCCCATTTCACCCGACAGTGGCAAACAGGAAGAGCAAAACATAATTGGAATTACTGTTTTCAGATTGTGATTAGTTTTGTCATACAAAACAAAATGTGTGTGTTTTGTTTAAGTTATGTTTGTTGTCAATGTTGTTGTATGTGTATAAGTTCCTTAATACTGATGGGCTTAACACGTCACAGCAAACCCAACAGAAAACCAGCCAGGCTACCAACCGTCAATTAAATGTGCCTCTAAAAGTTTGTGGGTGTGTGTGTGTGTTTGAGTGTATTTAGGTTTGGTGCCAAATGTGTCAAAAGTATGTGTTTGTGTAACTGTGTAAATTTGTATGTGTGTGTGTGATGTGTGTGTGTGTGTGTGGTAATATTTACAATACGAGTATGGTAGCATAAGTGTGTGTTTATAATGTGGCAACATCAATGTGCAAATTACATGTAAATACATGTATGACTGGTTGCATACAATTCACATATACTACGCTGCTTCTAACTTGCTTAAATATGTAAATGTATACTTATGTTTAAGGCTTTGTATGCTTGTGTGTGTGTGTGCTCATATTTGTAATTAGGTGTTATCAGACTCATCGTCACCATTCGCTATTTACCAGGCACTTTACTTTGCACACCCAACCGCATAAATTTAAAAACATACAGACATAAATTTAACATCATTGACGTTGAAAACATTGTCGTTATCACCAACACCATCATCGCCAACATCCTGGCAAGTAGTAATAATAATAATAAGCAATGCAACACACAGCCCCTCCTTGCAACTTTATATACTTCCATGAAAATTATTCTAAGTGCATTTGCAGTTGTTTAACTGCATTTGTTTGTGCGTAAAAGTGTTTGATTGAGTGTTTGTGGTTCTTAAACATATCTAAACCTGTGATAGTTTTACACAAATTTTATGTATCGATTAAACTTAAGAACAACCGTATTCTTGTGGATTTCATTCTACCACAATCATTGTTTAAAATGAAGATTTGTTGTAATTGAAATTAAGAAGCACTAAGCAATAAACTTAGTTAATTAAGCAGGTAATCAATGTAGAAAAATATATTTTTAAGTAAAATCATTTAAAGGAAATCCTGCATTCATGCCACAAATGTAATTTTTTATACCTCAAAAAATTTTGACATACTCTCCCATATGTCGAGAAAGACGTTTGTATAAAGGATAGAACTTTTAAATAGAATTATCGGCCACCTGCCACCTTGATGGATTGTTGCTGGGGGAATAGAGGGGCACCAGTTCCTGAGGCTGGTCAGGAGCCTGAAACTGGAAGAAGGTAGGACTTCTATGTTCGGCCAGTAGCGAGATAAACTGGTACCACGGGAACCAGTAGCCCCTTTGGAACTTTGGTTCCAGACTGGTTGTTGGTGTGGCTCCTTCGGCGGTGCACGTGGTGGCTGTGGTTTATACCGAAAGTGGGAAGGGTCACTTTCAGGACCGATGTGGCGTTGCATAGCAACGCAAGCTGTCCATGTTATTTGTTGACAGCAGGAGATTAGGTAGCTCCGAACCCCTCAACAAGGGGTGGCGTCGGGGGCCTGGCAAACCTCTGTCCTAATTTGCAACCTATGGGATGGCATATTCCGGCGGTGCTTATGCGATCGCATAGGGGCGCTAGTTTGGCCGCTTAATGTCACACCCTTGGTTGGACCACCGTGAGATTGAGCCAACGTTGGCAGGTGCTCACGTAAATCTAATCATATCTCCATCCAGATTTCCTCCCGTTCTCTAGTTATGTTAACCTTTGCCGTGCAACTGCTTCCTTTTTTGACACAACGGTATACGCCTTCTAGTGTCGAAAAGCAGAGTTTTATCAGATTTATAAATAAGCCTGCGTTATTTATATTAATTTTTAAGAAATTAATATTATTAAACTTCTTAAAAAAGTGAGCAACTTTTAAGATTATCGATATTTAAAAAAATCTTTTTAAATTGTTGCTAAATTTAAAAAGTTATTTTAAAGTTGTTAGAAAACAGTATAAATTAACACAAACTACAACGGCTAATATACAGGTCAAGATTTCAATCTATTAATCGCGAAAAATACATTTTTGACAGTTAGTTTGTTAATTTAAAACACACTGGCTGTTTAAGAATTTTTACTTAACTTTCTCTGACTTGGGCGCCCTCTGGTGTTTACCAACAGCAATAAACCTAAAAATTTTAAAATCATTATCATTTATATCACTATCAATCGAACAGTTATGTGACAATAAAACACACCTTTTCTTATCTAGAAGTAGTGGCTGTTTGCTGTCCTAATTGTGCTGGTGGAATCACTGGTGCTTACTTTCTCAAAATATTTCTACAGCAAGATCAAATGAATTGCCAAAATGTAGGAGTTTCTTGTTAACGCTTTTGTGAGGGAAAACAGAAAATTGTTTGCAAAAGTTTTGCCTAGGAAAATCTTTATTGTTAAAGTTTTTTTAACCCACACTTCTCTATGCTTTTTACCCCCTGCAATACGTATCCTATGTTTAGCCTTGAACGACATTCGTAGAGAGTCTTCGAAAATCTTATCATTCGAATGCCTCAAAGCAGGATTGTCACAATGCCTACGGTCTGGTTGGTCTCCTCATATATTCTGAAAAATCTCTACTTAAAACAAATTGGTCCAGTTAAAACGTCTTGGACATTTGCAATTTTTGGCCCATTATTACCCAGGACATCTGTTATGGACGCTAATTTCGTCGCAATAATTAACGCAGTTTATGGGGTCCCCTAACATACAGCTAACGCTTATTTATCCTACACTTCTTAGTGCAATTAAAGATGACATAGATTTTTAAGTAAAATATGATCAGATAATAGCCCATATTCCTGTTTAGAGCCGTCAGTGAATCAAACAATAGCCAAAGTCACATTTATTTTCCCATATTCCAAATCCAATGAGGAATTTTTTTATGTTTTTGTTTTGTAATGGTGTTTAGTTTTTTAACTCTCTGCTTTTATATAAATGCTTTTATCTTAATTTTATTAATTTTTTTATCCTTTTCTTTCTTTCAGAATTTACTCTGAACATCATTTATGCAGGTAATTGCAACAGACATTTTAAATTTTAAAGTTTTTTTTTTGAATTTTTATTATTACAACACTTTGTGTAAAATGAACATTAATTTAATTACGGAAATCTAGTTTGTTTTTAATTTAAAACTTAATTAATAATGTTGTTGTATTTACTGGATTCATTATTTTTTATATCGTTTGCGAATTTCATAAAATATTATTTGAAAATAAACTGTCATGTGACGACAGGTATGCGGGCATTTTGACATGAGGTTTTAAATGGTATTGATTCATAAGTAAAGTTATTTTAATTTGTTAATAACTGGAAAGGAAAGTTTACTTTTCGAAGCCAGTGCGTGTGCTAGAGATGTGTTAAAGTTCAAAAGGAATGTTACAAAAATATAAAGGATTTTTTAGTTGAAAAATATTGTGCGACTTATTATTAATTCCTGCTCATTTTGTCAGCAGGGAATTTTTCACGCAAAGAAAAACATGTTTGTAGCAACCATATTATGTTTTGTGCTTTAATATATTTTTGTGGCAACCATAATATAATAACAATAAAAGATTCTTACTAGATATAATGTGTTTAATTAAAGTATGAGGTTGGTCTGGCTGAAGTGATTAGCTCTTTGACTATTAAGCATTTGATTGCTTTAGTCGTCTGTGTTCGTACCTCAGCCGTTGCCAATCAGTAAAGTAAGTTTTTCGCTTCTGTTGTTCCAAGGCAATCGTGTCAGTATCATCTGATATATGATTTATTTACACCCATACATTTCAATCATAATGCTGCGATGCAAAGCAAAATTGTGCTGCGTTTAGTGGGAGGCAACAATTAATTCGCCCTAAAGAAATTAAAATTTTTTTATAATTTTTAAAATTGTAAATAAATATTTTTCGTATTTCTTTTATAAATGTACAAGGCCTGCAGTCCAGATTTTTAGCGAACCATCCTCGATTTAATAATTTTCCATTACACTAAATAATTCTTGTTAAAAAAATTGCTCTCTGTTGTTTTTGTTTCACACAATTAAAATTATATCTTTATGAGTTAATAGTTCACAGACGGATGTGTCTTTACAATAAGTTAACAGTTATTACATTCAAATCATTCATTTAAATAATTTGCCAATAATTATACAAAACAATTACTGCAGTGTAATTGTAGTATAAAAAATATCAATTGAAATTAAAACATAAAATAACAATGGATGTGTTTGAAATATAAAATCATTTCAAAAATTATGTGCAGTTGGAAATAAGCATTGCACAGTGGGCGTGAAACCTCAATGTTAAGGGTTTCACAGTACGATTTACACAAATATCCTATTGAGTAATACAACTACGTTACGGATGTACTACCTTACTGGGCCAAAGCAAAATTAAGAGAGGCAAGAACCAAATCTTCCAAGTAAAATATTGGGAGTTTGCCCACAACGGTTGAATACGAAGATTGCTGGCTTCTGATAATTTATTTATTGCTATAAAATGCCTTTGTTTAAAAAGCTCTTGCCAGGGATCAATATTGTATGTCGACTAAGATTTGATTGCTGGCAAATTAATTTCACATAAAAAATACTAGCACATACGTTTTTATTGCTTTTAAAAATTATTATTTCATTTTACAAAAGCTTTAAATTTGATATTCATTTGAATTTTTCAAATTTAAATCTTCATTAGCTCGATTTTTGTTTAACAATATTTACCTGTTTTGACATAAGTTGTTTTATCTGCATATATATTTTTTAAAGTGTATATTTTATTCGCTGGTCTCAAATTTTTGTGTGACTGTTATAAAGAGAGCGGCAGATTTTCTATCGAACTTCTGCACGCCAGGCTCACATGCAACCGCATACCCAGTTCCTTTTTGGTACAGATATTCTTATGTATAAACCACATACAGGGGAAAATGTTGCTGCTGTAATCGGCGTTGCTAGGGAGGAGTTTAATTTATGTTATTCGATCACTGTGTTTGCCGAATGTTCTCTAAAATTGTATCACTTGTATTGATCACATAAAATAGTGTCACGATAAACAATGAAATAAAATTTTTCTTGAAAAGTCCTATGGCAGTCATTAATTTAACGCCCCTTTGACTTTTTAAAATTAATTTTGTTGGATTAAAAGCTCAAACACCTAAAAGTTCGCCCTTCGGAAACTATAGTGCTTTGATAAAGTCATAAAGTTGTAAATATTCACTTGTTTAGTACTTTCCCGGAAGAAAAATATAGTAGGAGTTGGGTCACAACAACTATATTGTGGTCACTTTAATATAATATAGTTATGGCACACAGATTATGGTTATTTAAAAATATTTAAAGCATTAGTTTGAAATATATAATATAATAATAAAATAATATAATATTTCTAACAAATACAATATTTATGGTTTTTAAGTGTTTAATAAAAGTATGGCTAAGAACCAATAATAAAAAGTTTTTTTTTTCAAAAAAATATTGTTCTAGAACTAGCCTTTTTACTATGTTCAGACATGTACCTGCAATTAGGTTATTCGTCCAATTAAGGACTTAATTGAGCTCAATTTATCTTATAAGAACTTAATAAATCGAGCAATTAGTAATTACAATATTAATTGAATCACATTCCCTATGCTACTCTGGTGAAGTGAAAAGACTCTGTACTATAACAAAATCTAGGCACAGTCAAACTCTTGATGTAGAAAATGAATATAAGCATAAAAAGAAATGGCAGGTATAACTAGAAATTTTATTAAGTTTTAATTAAAACTACTTTTTAATAGTTCAATATATTAAATTTTTCAAGATTGACGGCCTTTTATAAAATATTGTTTTATATTTTTTAAATAAACAATTTTTTTAAATGTTAAAAAATTGAAAGAACTCCGTATTTTTAAATTAACAAACGCAAGTTTTCACGAACTAAATGAACACATTTTCAACGAACAAATGTTAACTGAGTAAGCTAATTTACAAACACCAAAGTTTTTAACGCAATTTAAAATTGAATTGCCTTAATCAAGGTGTATGTCTAGATATAGTATTAATCTTCTCAGTGAGGTTAGTATTTGCCTTCCAATCAATCGGTTGGTTTAGTTGTGTACACTCGCTGTTAAAAGTTGTAATAAACACAGCTGTTCGGTCTAAGCAACAAAATATCGGAAAAAGTTAATATTCTGTAACCAACCAATCATTAAAATTGTTGCTATCAAATTATTGTTACTTCAACCATGTTTCCTCCTTACGTGTTTAAATTAATTTTGTAAAAAAGTACCCTTTAGATTTGCAGCAGCCAACGAAATTTTACAATCTTAAATTATTTAATTGGTTTCAAATAATCGGTTGGGTAGAACATTAATAATCATTTTTGGATTTCACTGCATCTCTGCCTCTGCCACACTGGTCCTGACAATTTGTTTCTCTGTCAGTCTGTGTTTTTTCGTTAACAGCATTGTAGTCTGATTTTGATCCATGGTTTAATAAAAGTTTATTTTCAAAATTAATTAACAATAACAATGATATTGATAAAAGGCTTATGTACTTAAATATATTTATGTGTGTGTGTGTGTGTGTGTGAAGGATAACAAATCCTTACACAAATACTTGATGACTTAATAATGTTACAACTAGCCATGTAAATGACGCTTACTTTAATGAATATAATTTTAAATTGAATAATATTTTTGAGTAAAAACTACGACATAAAGGACTTTGTTGCATTGAACTTAAAGCTTCATTTAGAACTTAAATTTCTGAATTAATTTTTATGGCACAAGACATTGACGCATAGGAAAAAAATAAGACCTGGTATATATTTTATTTCAGAGGTGCGTTTGGCCGATATTTTTGGAGCGATAAAAATGAACGCCATTTTAAGCTCAATGGAGTTCAAAATTGAGTTGCAGGACTTGGATGAACTTTACATAAATGCTATGTTAAACCCCTAAAATGTTTCTACATGCAACACGCAGCAAGGAAATAGTTGACCTATTGAAGCTGAAATTCAGTAACATCGTGGACTCCAAATATGATCCGGAAAACACTAGGTGAACTTCAAAAACACTCGATGAACTGCAGCTGGGGGGAAGTACTTTGAGGGGGACGAAATAGATTTGGCGGAATAAATAAAGAAATTTAAAATTATGAACAAAGTCTTATTTGAATTCAAAGTTGTACGCTTTTATTCTCTGTCTGCTTTATGAGTGTGGCACTATGGAGCAACAATATTCAAAAACTTTAAGTTACTATACTGCTGGATTAGTCATTGCTTATGAAAATAGTCTTTTGTCTGTACATTGACTTCAAAAATCTGCTCGAAATTCTTTTCAATAACAAAGTAGCCAAACGACTCAAACTACAACAACCATAAATTTATTTTGATTCCAAAAAAAAAAAAAAAGAAATCATCAAATTAATTACAACACTTCGTGATATAACAACAACGAAACGGAATATAAAAGATATATATCAATGAAACAACATATTTTAAGAGTTTTCTAGATTAGCAGTTTGATTGCAACTGATTTATTTGATTAACAAACTAATTTGTTGTAAATTTACGATAAGCGTCGAATTAATGCACCACCTTGCCAGCCACAAACACACCACACACCTCACCCCACCAATCACAATCACTTTCACGTTACACTGCGCCAAAAAAGGAAGCAACTATGCGTTAGTTGTTGCTGAGTACGGTGAAATAAGGGGGAGGGGGGGGGGGGGGGGGAAGGGGGTACTTGTATAATGAACCAAAGATGAACTTTAGTAATTATACATGATTGGTGTTTGTTTCCCGAAGGCATTCATTATATTCTGTTAATGCTTATTCGCATTAAGACTTAACACACCGGAGGCGTTGTGGCTATTATTATTGTTGTTGTTGTTGTTGTTGTTGCTGCTGCTGTTGTTGTTTTTAGCATAATGATTAGTCTTCTTCTTGCAGAAATTCATATTAGCGTGTAAATTCTCAATATTAATTTTATATAGTGGTTGCCGGTTGCCCTTTGCTTTGCCGGCAAACGTTTAAGCGGTGATTTACGTTAACGTCAGCGCTGTTTTCTGGCCTTTTGATTTTCAAAGTTCTTCTTATTGACCTTTAAAAATTTATTTAATCTATTTCTCTTTGTTTCAGTGTGCTTGGTTTATTAGTTTCTGACCAGTTTCTCGCTGCTGGGATTCATCAAACTCTTTGGTTGCATTAGCCAGCGAAGAAGGCAAATCATTTTCTTCAGCAGGTGTAGCGGCCGCTGTTGTGGTACTTATGCCTGTAGTTCTTGTTCAGACGGTTGGGGTTTTGGTGGCAGTAGTGCCAGTCATTTAATGATATTTTTGTGTTCCTCTGATTTTTTCAGATTGAAGAGCTTTCTAAGAAGTATCGTGCATTTTTTCATTAAATCTCTGCCTTCCCCATCATTATTGGCCAATTCATTTTCCCTGCCATGACCAGTAGAGCCTCGTTACCAAGTAAATTTAATATTCAGTTTAATAAAGTGTCAATTTCAGTTGGGCATTAACTAAAGTGCTAAAGCGCTTCAATCGCAATTCATGTACCTGACCTGCCTTTGTAATGAAATCTGGCTGTAAATGCGTTTTGCAGGCAACACACCCTGAATACAAATGTTGAATTTTATACAACTTTATTGAAATGCATCTTAAGCTGCCGGTGGTCATGATGCAAATCTTTTGCATGTTAGAACTAATTTGTGTTTGTTAAGAGTTCTTAGTTGGGTGTTTTCGCTTGTTGGCTGTCAGTTAGTAGTTGAAAGTGAAGAAAAAGGAAAGTTTTATATTCAAACTACGAATTTATCGGAAAGTTCAATTAAGCAACGTGGATTTGATTAATGGAAATTATTTGGAAAACTTTTGTTTAAGAAGTTATTGAAGTGTTGCTTTAAATTATATTGTAGAGGGTTTCTTTCTTTCGTTTGGAAGCTGTTCAAGTTACTCGGATTCAACTGTATCTTTGACTAAATTTAATATGATACAAACAGTTTTCCAATATTCTGCTTGGGAAAACATTTATTTTTAATACGATCTTTGCTCCCGGCGCCTGAACTAATCAGATATTCTTTATAGGTTCTTAATACTTTCCCTCATTTATAAAACTTTAAGAAATCAATGTAAACGTTTGTCTCAGGTTCCTCGCGTCAACTAATAGTTCTATCTGCCTTTGGACCATAAAGGAGCATGTGCGAATTAGTTCAGAACAGTTGCAATGGTGAGAGTACTTACCGTGAGCCAATAAGTGTTGTCAAAGCTCCTATTCGTCCAAGAAATATCCAGCAACCTCTCTCTTGCGTTATAGTAATACCTCTGTAAATAGATTTAGAAACGGCCTTTGTCAGTTGCGAGAGAGGGCCAGAAATCTGCAGTCAAGTTTTGAATCACCTTACGGCTGGTCTGTTGTGACTATGTGTTTGAAGATTTCCATTTTGTTGTAAGAATATGTTTGACCACCATCATATTTTCTCAATGAAAGAATGCATGATAAAGCTGCACCTAAAGTTTTCAGCTCAAACTCTTTTGGATAGGCCTTGAGAAAGGGACAAATTCCCAAATATCCCCTTTGTAAATTTATTCGAAATTTTGAAATTATTCAAGTAGCGTCTTCGCAGAAAGAACTTGTGAAATTTGTAAGATAGAATACTCATCACTGAAACGGTCTCTCCTTTATTGTATTCTGAATGAGATTATATCACAAGTTCTTACTAATTCTATTTAAAATTCTTAACAACTTTAGGTTCTGGACAAGGGTTGGGGCAATATCGAAATGAAGTTAACCGAGTGGCTTGAGAGGTCATGCGATATCAGTGACAGGTTTAATTTTCAATGAAACTGAGGCATGGATTCAGATCAGTTTGAGCGATGAAATGGTTAGGGTAGTTCAACAGGCCGGCTATTAAAACATGCCCACGTAGGTCCGCTAATCCGTTACCAGAAGAATATAGAAGAAAAACAACCTAGTGAAAAGTGGAAAACCTGAATGGTGTAGTTTGGAAGTTTTGTAGATTAGTGTAGAGAAAAAGGGTCATTATAACTGTTATAACTAATTGCATGTTCTTCTAAAGGAATATATTCGCCTTATTTCCACCTTCAGTAGTTCAGGGAGGCAGGCGAATGACGCCCATCTGAAATGAAGCTGGCGTTGATCCTCTAGGGCCGAGCAGAGGCATGGACGATGAAAAACTGTCCCCTCTTTCTCCACAATGTGACAACTTCTTCAAAAGTCATTTGCAGGCACTCTACTACTAGGGATCCCTAGTATAACCAACGGTTCTCTGGGTTATGTTGCCTTTATGGGCATCAGTTGACTAGGACTTTAGAAAAGTTCTTATGATAGTAGTGGCGATGCGAACAGGATCGATTCTAATACACGTAAGACCCAATGTAGTCAGATTAGTCACAGATGAACGAATGATTATGTTGCTTCATCTATAGTTATGGGTGGTTTTAATGAATCAGATCGCCAAAGAAGCTTTCAAGTCACTCGGTATTTTAAAACGGTGTAATAGATACTTCCCTTCACTTGATCTTCTAACTATTTATGTCACTTATGTATATTGGACCGAAAAGAGAATATAACTCTCAGGTATTCGCCGGTGCTTCAAAATCTATTTGGAAAATTTGAAACCGCTTACAAGAAAGGGCGAATATGTTTATCGGTGACAGTTGGGTAGTCAACTCTATTGACTTACTGCGACATCGATGCAACGTCGGTTGTGTGCCACTGTTGTATCGTTACTACGAGTACAAAGGAATACGCTCTAGTGAAATAAGGGAACTTGTTGCTGATACCCGAACATATGTACCGTTCGTTGTAGACTGGCTAGTGGATCGCACAACACACTCTAGAAAAAACTCGCCGTACTTTTACCCTTACTGTTCGTATGTAAAATAAACTCCCTGTAGGGGTCTCTCCTGTTATTTTGAATGTCCACAAACACTAATCCCGCTATCCAGCTTTACAGAAACTTTTTCCTAGTTCCAACACTATTCATTGCTGGAGTAGCAGTCAAACATTGGGTGATATAGCAACACATTACCTTCATACGGGTTCTTCTTTAACACGCAACATTTGCACTAACGAACATTCATTTTAATGGCAAAGTTTGATCATTTGGCCAAGGTGTTTTGGCATAGCAGACTACTTCGAACCTGCTTCAGAATCTCAATCCCTACCCGCCCTAATTGGAACCCCCTTTATTTATGAAAAATTTCTAAATATCTTTTATATTTTAGCTTCAAAAGAAAATATTCTTTATAAACATTTTCTACAAAACTGATGGAAATTTAATCAACTGCTTGAAAAAGATTGCCTGTGTTTCATTCCATGATTGTTATCATCAAGTCGACAATGATGAACACAATAATCTTCATCTCTTATAAATTCCTGTGTACTCCAGGCCACAATCTTTTACAGTTTATTTAACAAAATATTTGAGTTTAATCTAAATCTACTTCGGTTAAAAAATAGTTATTTTATTTAATTCTATTTTATGTTTCATACGTTTTTAGTTTTTTTTTCTCTGTATTTATTTTCATATTTATTTAAATAAATTAAATTCTTTGAGTGTGTTTGGAGTTTATGTTCTGTTGTTGTTTGCATTTCTGACACAATCCCTTGGGTTGCTCGGCATGTATGAACTTGCACTTATGGAAGTGTTTAAGAAAATCTTATTGTTCGTACGCACAGTTAGAGGCAACAGTGGTGTGAAGGGAAACATTCAAATTTTATTAAGAGATTTTTCGGCGATGTAGGTTTTCTTTTTGTCATAAACATGAATTATGTTTAGTAAACTTGCCATTATATAGTTACACGAATGTAAGTAATTTTCCTTCTCCTAATGAAAGCCAAATGTTAAAGCAAAGCAACAGAATAGAACAGCTAAGACATGGTTGCAATGTTTACAGCCATTCACGTGCAACTCAGCATGTAAATATTCGGTTTCTCGCATTTCACTACACTTCCAAAATTTGGGATTGTGGCTGCTTTGCTGCTCATATGACTAAACAAACGCTTTTGACGAAGATTTAATTGTTTGTGATTTGTTTTGGACGTTATTTTTGCCTCAATATGGCGGGACCAAGTACGGCCTCGCCTAGGTAAGGCCTCGGCCTAGGTTAGCGGGTTTCCGCTAGAACAATGGTATTTGTTATTGTTATTGCTGGACTGTTTTTCCTTCTGAGGAAAAACTTAAGATGAACATATTTGAATGGAATTACTGAGGGACACCTGCAGATTTTTTTTTCATTTTAAACATTGTGAATTGCAAACAGCTCTTAAGAAACTTGTGGGAGTTTTTAGGTAGAACCCTTCATGCAGAACGTTACCTGGTGTCTGAAAAATCTCAATACATAAAGCTGAACAGTATTATTAAATCGAAAGCCAAAGTTAAGCCTGGGCCGGGATAATGTTTTGTCGATTAAAATAAGGTCTTAAACACCAAACGAATAATTTTTCAATTAACCTTGACCGTAAGAATTTCAGACTTCATCCAAGTGCATGGGAAAGAACCAACTCGCAGTATGGTTAAAATATGAATATTATAATTCTTACAGGAATTTCTCCCTTGCAATGATCTCTAGTACAAGAAAATGCATTTGATTTTTATTAAGTCCACATAAAATTCTCGCTATATTAAATCCCTACTTTCGTTAAATAAGCCTCAGGATAAATTAGCATCTCAGATCATGTCTGTTATTGAGTCGTCTTGGAATTTCAAAATTTTGTTTAGATTTTTTTATTAAGCCCCGGGGGTAAATTCATATTCTAGAAATGCTTCTATCTCTTCTGATAATAAACAATTTTATAAAGCCTTGTATAAGTTATAATTATAGTTTTATGTCGGTGTTAAATTTACACTGTCTGCATTCCTCTCTCAATCGAGTTACCAAGACGCATAGATCCTCTGGAGGTATTTCGATATTTTCGGTTTAAAACTCACTTATATTTATTTGTTGTCAAATTTCGGCCACAGCCTATTTTTATCTGTTTACAAATCACTGTCTTAAAACATTTAAATATGCCCGATTAGTGCCTTTGGGCGTATGCGTTTAACTCTTAGTTGTTTTCTCTCTCTCTCTCTCTCTTTCTCTCCCAGTCTCTCCCAGTCTAGCTGTTTATTTCTGTTTATTTAATTCTAAAACTATTAAGTCTAATACATGGCTCTGCAAATATTAGTACGATGATATGTTTTATCCTTTTGTATGAGTAAATACTGCTACTAGTACCGCAAGTGCAACTGCTACTAAGTATTATTATCATCATTACAACAACAACTACAATGACTAAAACTAAAAGCACTAGTGTCAACATTTTTTAATCATCTTAAGTGCTTTGTCAATAGAGAGATAGAGAGCATAAATTTAAGGAGAAAAAGTATGAAAATTTAAAGAAAATAGAGTTGGGGAAAATTAGAATATACATACGGACAATAATAACTTAAATTCATTCATTAAATCAGACGAACCAGAAATACAAGTTACATTAGGAAATCCTCGTTGGCTTGGCTAAGTAATTCATAAGATAAATTTTGTTAAGATAAGATAACCTCACTTTTAGACCTGTGAGAGAGAAAGAGAGAGAAAGAGAGAGCTAATGAGAAATTTATAAAACACAGCTGTTGACGTATGCCAAAGATATTTGTGAAGCTACACATTCCATTAGATCGGAGGATGTATTAAATCAGCCAGGTCACGCAAGTGATAATGTTAATTATTTTTTATAGGGTGTTTCAATTGCGCTATAGAGAACGTTACTGAAATAAATCAGTTGTAACGTACACGCTGCGGCAGATGAGACTGCCAGATACATGCCATCCAGTGCCTCAGAATTTCGTTATCATATTTCTGCATCGAATGCTTTCGATAGTCATTGAGGATATGATATTTTCGTGTTTTCGACGAAACTCTCATTTACAGCAACAATGTTTTAAAGAGACTGAGCATTACGTCGACACAAAGAGGTCTTGCTATCCAAAATCGATCAAATTTCCTAAAATGTTTTGACATCTCTTGAAATTCTAGACACATTAGGTGTAACTTCCTTAACACTTTATGCCGTTGGAGATTGAAGAACCTTAAGCCGTTTTCAAGTAAAAACGCTATAAGTGGGATAGAATCTTAAACAATTTCGTAATTTAATTTCATGCTCTAATATATGTTTGCGTAGTGGTTGTTTTTCGGAAGAGGTTGGAGCTGATGTCCAGAATGTAACGAACTTCAGAAACCGTAACAGTACGTTTTTTGCGAATGTAGCGCTTATGCATAGGATGGCATGTGTAGCGCGTTTTTCGTAGAGCTGATGGCGATTTTCAGTTTCTTCTTCAATCAAATCTTACTCTTCACAATGTTGTCTTATTTTTTGGGATCATCCTAATTCAACACACACACATTCCTATATATATTTCACGAAATTGTTCATTCACAGAATTATTAAAATATCCTTGCTACAATTAAATTGCTGCTGCAAATAAAATGAAACATACTTTTTTTTTATTGCATATGACTAAAATATATAGGAAGAAAAGAAATATTTTAATGGTGTGTTCTTTTCTACAAGAGAGGTAATTTTTTTTGCACTTTAGTTACACTGAAAATATGCATGTTTATGCTCACAAAAGTTGATTTTTCAGATTTTATCCTAAAAAAAGGAGTATCAAGCATGTTCCCTTTAACACGGCAACATTTTATTAAAGAAACGAAAACGCCACATTTTTCTTATACTGCGATGGATTTTCTTCTTCAGTACAGCCCAATATAATTTAGTTGACCGTAACTTTGGGATGTGCTTTTTTGCTTATTTTTGTGTCACTCTAAGTGGCTTTGAATTATAAAGGCCGCCATAGACTTCGTTGTCGTTCTTTTTGTGGCAGCTTTAACCGCAGGGCTTGAACTTTCGGTGCCAAAGCTTGCTTTTAGCCGTCCGTTTTTAGACTTTTTCATTCAAATCAGTTCGTATTATTGACGACGCTGTAAAAAGAACGAGTTTATCCCTTTTTAGCTAAAGTCTTTCAAACTAAAAGCTGGTCGTTGTTTGTGTTTACCCGTGCTATTAAAACTGGCAAAAAGGAAAGGCCACCTCTGATATCATATCTTGTTGCCTGTTACAACTTTCTATTCCAAATACTTGGTTTGACTATAACACTAGCAGAAGCCGCTCAAGGTCCGACCTGTAACAAACCCAATTGATACAATGTGATCCTGGGATGACAAGACATCCTCCGGTTGTAGTGGTTGCCCTTTCATCGTTAACCGTCAATAATAAAGTGGGAGTTTATATGACATTTTAAGCCCCTGTTTGGTGTAAGTTAATAACTTTTGAAAATATATAGTGCCGTTGTTGGATGTGTCATCATCCACATCTAACAATGACACATCCATGGAGGGGGCGAAATACCGTTCCCTATGCAAATTTTTGGAAGCCCGAGCGTAATTGAGAAATGTTTTTGAAACCACCCTTTTGTTAGGGTGACAACGAACTGCATCTACACGTAGTTCACATATTGTTCCACAAAACCTTAATTATCGAAAGTTTTAATTGGGTTCTGGTTCGAAAAATTTAGATATTTCTAGAACGCTCCCTACTCTTTTCGTTTTGTATTTTTTCTTCGGGCCTTTAGTACCTTAAAAATCGCTAGATCGTTGTTCAAGTTTTCGCACACTATGGCAATCTTATTTTAGTAAAGTAACAATCTACAGGCTTTTGACGTTTGCAAACATTCACGAATCTCCTATTTCCTGCAAATATTTAGATTTAAATGAAACCTTAAAAAAGAAAAAATGTTTTATTAGCCGAGGGCGAAAGCTTACAAAAGAATTTATGTTGTATTTAATTTTCACGCACATCCCTAAATTATTAATCTAATTCTACTCTTGTGTATTTTGAAAGCATGTGTTTATTTGTATGTTTGATTTTGTCTGCATTATAGAATATAAATGCATTTTTATGTCATTGTCTTGTGTCCGTATTTATCTTAAAGTAAATTAATTTATTTGTGTTTAAAAGGGCAATTGTTGTGCATCTGCCAATCTTCATTAATTTTGTGAATTCAAACATTTGCATGGAAACTCTGAAAAACACTTATCGGCAAATTGTTTCGACAGTGTCCGATAATCGAAATTAATTTAACATTTCTCATTTTCGTTAAGGTGGAATGAACCTTTGCAGACAATTGCAGCCGTAATAAAATGATTTGCCCATTTATGAGGGTATCTAACATACGTTCTTTGCATTGGCCAATTACTATAGGAACCGCTATTCAGAACTACATTATAAGAGTTATGGACGAAATATACTTAAGCGACTGCCGATTTAGCCAATTTATTTTAAATATATGTCCATGCTAGGTCTTGGTAATATGTCGATAATAAGAGTATGACCAGTGAAGACTTTAATTGATTTTACTCTGACAGCGTTGTGCTCCGCAATCTGGCAAAATATATTGCATTGTCTACAAAATTTTCGCTTCATTTAAGTCTCAGTGTCGCCCTTGGTTGTGGTGCTAATTGTAGCCGGGCTGTTAATTAGCAAAATAATGCTTCAATGTTTTTATCTTCCACATGTAATTAAAATATTAAGAAAACAATTTATCCTGGCTATTAAAATTATGATGATGATGAAAAGTTCCCATGAAAGTTTATTCATTCCTTATTTGTCACTTAGGACTGGCCTTGGTAATGTTTCTTAGCCAGAGGATGATACTAATAAATAATTGCTATTGGAAACATTTTTTCGTATAATAATTTTGCAGCAACGAAAAGAAAAAACATAGTCTTGGTGCAAACATATAATGGTTAATTGAAAACATTTTAAACATAACTTTAGTCGAGATAAACAAGTTATTTTTTTACTTTTAAATATTAAAGAATTTCCATCCATAAAACCTGCAAGATATTTGAGTTGAATAATATAATTTTTATTATTATTATTGTAATCGCAAACAAAGTATTCTCACTATATAAAAATAATATAATAACTCTAACCATAAAATGTTCTTAATGCATACAATATGAACAATTTTGGTGGTATGAGGGTGCACGTTGACTACTAAGCATTCGATGGGGTAAGCCGCCTACATTCGTACCTCAGCCGCTGCCAATCAGTAATATAATTTTTTTGCTTTTCTGTCGTTCTGAGAGGACCATTTACAATAATAATATGATTTGTTTACAACCATACAATTCTGTCGTATCATATTGCTCTCAGCTTATGATTACATCGACAACGTTTTTTCTTTGTGTGTATATCGTTGTTTATTGCATGACTTTCTTTAGTTTGAATGTCATTGGAAAATTGTTAATATAGTTCTATAAAAAACTGAGGCAGTATCCTAGACTGGTAACACACACGATGTGCGCAGTAGGAGAACATTTGCTTTATTGTTGGCGGCCAAGCTAGTCTCTATGCGCATTTAGCCGGTTACTTAAGCCAGCTCATTAGAAAACCTTTGGTAAAATTTTTTAGCAAAACTGTAATGACTTACGCTTGAAATTTCTCCAACGAAATGAGATGTTTATAGAATTTCAAAACACAATATTAAAGTTGTAACAAAATCTAACAAACAAATTGTTTTAGTTTTCTTACTTTTCCCAAACAGATAAATTTCAGATTTATAACAATTTGAGTCAGGATGGCATAAGCAAGAGTTTTCCTGAATTTTTTTTTTTTATTAAAAAAACCATTTCACTAGATTTATTTTGGAATTGGAAATAAGATACTGAGAATTACAAATAATAATTTATCAAAATCCACTTCAGTCATGTAACGATTTACAAGAACTGAACATTTCCTAACTGTTTGGTAAATGCCCTCAAAGGAGAGCTGCTCTGTCCATAAGGGCTTCGAAAGATGTATTTATTTGCCTTGGCCTTGCCAATGCCAAAACGATTACGTCTACGTTTGTTTTGAGTGCCACTACTTAAAGGAGCAGCATAGACAATCTGAGGTGAGACCTGTTGACGTTGTTGATAGACTGGCGTATTGATGGGCACAGGTAGAGCTTGGGGTAAAGCGTGAGTAGAAGGTACGTATGTATAACGTACGCCAGCAGTGCCAGTGCCGGTGCCGATGCCAGTGCCCGTAGGAGTAGTTGCGGCTGCTACGGGTGCATTATTTAAACTGTTATTGTTGATGTTCGTTAAATTTGTAGGATTAGTAATGATCAAGTAGGGCAGTATGTAATCAGGACGATTTGCTTGTGGTTGTATTAGATTTTTCAGCAAAAGTAAATGCTTAAAGAAACGTCCTTCATCGGCTTCATAGTTACGCGGCTTTACAAAAAACAATTCAGTGGTAGTAGGAAATTTAGCCATCTCAATCTCGTCCTGGTTGGTAGTCATATCCGGCTGCAGTGAACGTTGCAAAAATGATTTGTGCAACTTGGGGACTGAAAGAGGAAACGGTGGTTACTTAAGTCGTTTTAAGACTCTCTGATAGTTCTTACATTTACTTTGTTTGGCCGTCACACATAACGTTGCCATACAGAGGAAATAGACACCTTTAATATTCATCGTGAGTCTTCGTACTGTTGACTTTCTTTAAATGAACTTGAGTTTTTATAACGAAATTGAGTTTTGGCAAAAACTCTTTTGGAAATACCTAAAACAAGTCAACTATAGAGCTGTGGTTGTTTTGAATTAATTAGATCAATTAATCTTTGTTCAATTTTATATCACTTAAGTTTGATCTTCTGGATTGATATAATGTTCTACTTTGTCTGATTAAAGTTCAAAAGGAAAGTTGTGGTGTTAACGTTGCCTTAAGAGTTTGATTTAGTACTGACGTGTAAAGTGATAAATATATTGTATTTAAAAAATTACTCGTTGGTGGTGACTATATTTAGTTTAAAGTTCTACTACACATCAATTTAATTTTAACCTTCTTACAAAAGTAGACCCAGTCGTGAATACAGGAAGAGCGAAATGAAATATTGCTATCCCAACCAATTAACCCTTTCCAATTTTCCTGACAAGAGGTCAGGTTAGAATCGCTCGTTGGTATGCCAGCCAGTATATTTACATTCAAGGCGCGCGACTGTCTCAGCCTCGTTCAGGCCGAAACGGAAACATTATCTTCGTATGGAATTATGTGCTTATGGAGCACCGCAACCTAATGGATCTACTGTGCAGCCCAGTTAAAAGAATTATATGCTTTTTAAAAGTCTCGTAATCATTGTGGCTTTATTTTAACTAGGTAGGCTGGCACTTGTATCCTACTGCCTAAGTAGTTAAGTCTGGATCTTGCCTAATGTTTTCTAGTCCTCAACAGAGTCTGCTGGAGTTTTACCGCATTTATCGTGTCCTATTAACAGTTCAGTGTAGAGTTTAATATCAATTCTGTTAAAATTTAGAATAGCCTCTACCTTAGTAACTTCGACCAAGACTGTTTGTGTGCTCCAGTAGGCCTTGTTTTTTCTCTTGGCATATTTGGTTTTTTTCGAAGAACAGGTAGTTTGCCATTACATGCCCCTTATGTGCTGGTGCCCATATTAGAGTAACTAAATTCCTTGCTGCCACTCTAGGAGAGTAAATCACTGGCAGACCAACCTCGATTAGAGCTTTAAAAGCCGCCTGGCTATTCGAGGCAGTTCATATTTTAGTACCGCAAAATACCGCGAGAGACATGGAGGGTTGCAGACGGCGTCCAGAATCTTTGCATGCACGGTAAGATTGCCTCTCTTAACATGCCGGCACGTCTGTTCAGCCATCGTACATATTGGTATACGTGCAGGCATTTGGATAGTGAAGACCGTCGTTGTTGATATTTTGTTCGTATTCAAACACAATTGTCTGAGCAGTTGTTCGCTCGTCTGTAAACACCCATACATAAACTGTGCTGAGAACAGTAAAACACTCTCGATGAAAAACAAAAAATTATGCTCAAACTGAACAGAAACAACTACATGTATTCTCCACACAGAGGATCACGAACAAATTTCATCTCCTTATTCT
The DNA here is from genome assembly GCA_963932375.1 of Phania funesta. Lineage (NCBI taxonomy): Eukaryota > Metazoa > Arthropoda > Insecta > Diptera > Tachinidae > Phania > Phania funesta. The sequence goes on along the minus strand of OZ010655.1, from coordinate 82,276,950 downwards.
ACCGACGTTCTCTCTATGTGCGAGCATATTTTTGGCTATTCAACACATAGTGTAAGATGAGCTAGATGGAGTAGGCTGTGGGCTGTCCTTTTAGCTACAAGAGGAAGGGAAACGAGTCAAGTGATAGGTCAGGCGATAAATGATATGGTGAAACCAGCTCAGTTATCCAGCTTAGGTTATTTGGATTTTATTTAACTTTCTTTTAGCTTACCTGGCTCTTGCGAATTCGGTTCCTCCGAAAGCAGGTGTGAAATAGTCGCCTTAATAATTTTTTCCTTATCCTTGCTCTTCTGGAGTCGCCACCTCTTCATTTATTCAACTCCTCGCTTTGAGTTCTCAACGTAGCAACTGACAGCTCTTTACCGCCAATTCTATTAGGGTTATTTAAGAGCTTAATATCACGGTCCTTTACGAGGCCGTTTTAGTGGTCTATTTCTGTTATATGCAGTTCAGTAGAGTGCTTTTTTCTGCGGTAAGACGGCTGCCTGGGGCTTAAAACCCCATATTAATCATGAAATTAATCTTGACCATGCATGCTTTTGCATGCTCGACGTGCTTATTCGACACTTCACTTGGGAGCCTTTCTCTTCTGAATTAATTTCTTTTTTGTTTAACTTGTTTGTTCATAAACTAATGCGACCTATTTAATCTAAACATTTCAGCCTTATTATTTGCAGCGAAGCTGCCATCAGTTTATTATGCAAATTAAACAAATCAATTAGAATATCGCAAAATTCTTGGAAACGTATTAATTTATAATTCAGCCATGGCGCGCACTTGAATGTAAATAATTTTACCAATTTATAAGGCTGTAATTAATTAAATAAATTGTTGGTTTAATTTGCCATTTAAATACTAATTTACACCTATTGGTTTCACGAGATTTTATTTCTATAAAAATATTTTATTTTATTGTTGCTGGCCCAACAAGTCTTTTAATTGGCCAATTTGTGTGTTTGTAACCACCGTCAGTTATAGTCGTACTTGATATGTTGGTATGTGGTTGCTGCCAACATTTAATAAAAATTAAACTGCTTTTTTTCATATTTTGCTTGTTGTAATTCATTTTCACAGCTGGAATTTGTTGTGATTGTGTTCAGTTTTGTTCAGAAACAAAAGAACGAAAAAATAAATTGTTTTATTTGTGTTTCTTTCTTTGGTTGATGGAAGCACGTTTAACAAAAGTTTGTAAAAGAAAAGCACAAAAATATTGTGCAGTTTAAAACAGAGTGGGAGAAAAATCTATATTTTTTTAAAAGTTCTACGCTCCGAAGCGTCATAGGAAGGCTTCATAAGACATTTTGCTGGGAATATTTACCTGGATTCATTGTTGATCGAAATCTACTTAGATCATAGCAGTCTTCCAATTATCTTTTTTATGGTGAGTCTGCTATTACTGAAGGGCTATGTCTCGAATGGTGGTCTCAATTTACGCAAAATCCGTTTTCAAGGACACAGAATTGTAGGGGTGCAAGACTGATCATGATCATTGGTTAAAAGGCGAAACGATTTTAATGTTTATTGCGGAGTTTCCCATCATTTCATTCTCGCTCCTGCCCGATTTACTTTAAACTAATTGATCAGGACAAGGACAGATCATTACACTGTAATTGCTGCAGATGCAGATTTACTTTGAGCTTTCGAGGAAGAAAATTTTAAAAACGGTCGCTCTTAATCGATTTAACTATTCTCTTAGATCAGATGTTAGTCATCTTAATGTGCAAATCAAGGACTAAGTATATATTTTCCCAAAATAATTCATGTTCTCCATGTTATTTGAAATCCTTGTTATTTACACAACCTACACGCAGAGAAAAAAAAACTTGGTTGAAGTAACCATAATATAAATATTCTTGTTAATTTTTAAATAACAATACTCTGGTAAGTTTTCGTGTGTAGAACGAATTCACTACAAAAGTCAGTTTCTTATCAGTTTAAATGTGCGAAAATGCTAATCGAATGTTTATAAAGCGCCATATGGGGCCATATGTCGTGAAGCGGACAGATGCTGAATGGGGCTAGTTGTGGTTACTTGGAACCTGCTTGAAAACACGAATAGGAACTTGGAGTGCGTCAAGAGCAATAACTACAACAGCATAAATGTACTCCAGCTGCGATTCTTGTTTCTGTTCTGTCGTGGCTCGTGGGACCGAAACATCTTTATTTACGAGCTGAGTCTTGAGGAACAAACGGCAGCAGAGAAACATGACAAAGTAATTTTATACAATGCTAAGACTTCGACAGAATGTAGCCAACAAAGTCAACAAATGATGGTTGGAAATGTTTAAATGAGAAATGTAACTTGTTCATACGCTTTTTGTGAAAGACTTTTATAGAATTTTCACGGCAATGTTGGGTCATCGGCGAGGTCATGCAAATTTTAATCACAAAGTGATTGATAATTAAGCGATTTGTATCCAGAATATCTGGGCAAATATAATTGTGGATTATTGAAATTATAAAGGTGAATTGTTCTCTGTGATTGATGAAAAAATGTAGACAACAATCTTTAAAAATCTCTTTCTATAATCGATACTGGCTTGCGAAGCAATAACGAGTAGGGGAAAAACATTAATTTAGCAAATTTCTGTAGCAATGGAAAACCAAAGTAGAACTGAAAAAGAAACGCTTTTTCTATCCAGGTGAATCTCAAGTGTTAAATAGTATGTTTTTTCCCATTACGAAAGAAACAATTGAGGTAGGTGCCGTTGCCTCTTTCTAAATTAAATTTTTAATTTAAATTGTTTATTTTTTTTTAATTTGTTTTCATTTTTGTCCTGATTTTTTCTGGTTAAATATATTTTTTTCTATTATTCCTATGTTTTGTTTTATCAACGCCATAAAATACATGCAGACAAATAAATGAACCCAGATCCAATCAATTGCAGGACATCGTCACGACCACATAAACAACATGAAGAGAAAAACGAATTCAAGCCAAAACACGTTGGGGCAAAAATAAAACGAAATCGGAATGCTCCTTATATATGAACGTAGTATGTGTGTTTATGTGGCAAGCAACATGAAAACAGAAAAGGAACAAAACACAATAGAAAATTAATGGAGCACATCAGGACGAAGCCAAAAAAGAGCTAAATATTTAGAACAAAAAAAAACATAACATTATTACAGTCTTAAAATACACAAAAAATTTGATAAAAACAATAACATTAACATGAACATGAAGACAAACATAAATACTAAGGCCGGCAAAGATTTCGCTAGAATATATTTTCTTCGTGTAGCAAACTCTTAAAGGACTTTAAGTTACCGTTGCGTTTATGACAAGTCTCTGCTCGACAAGAAAAGCAACAACTTTTGTACGATTAAAAGCAAATATAATTTCAATGTAAAACTGACCGTGTGAAGTTAGTTTCACTTGGACCATGCTTTTCAAAACTCTTTTCAGAACAGCAACAGCGAAAGTACAACACTTGTTTGTGTTTGCATATTTACACTGGGCAACAAATAAACAAACAATTTCACAATGCTCATGTGTGTGTGCTTTTCTATGGATCCTAACCCTGCAGATCTCGTGTCATAGAGTGGACTATTCTGTAGACTAGCTTGAAGAGGAAGCTGATTAAATCTTACTATTTCTTTTTAATCAGGGAATATAAGTTGCCCAGAAGTATCAATTGGCTTTCCCCTAAAAACATGTGAAATTACCAGACTTTTGTAGGCAAAATAAGATCAGAGAAAAAACATAATTATAGTAACCATATTATAATTGGTTTGAACAGTGTCACAGTATACTGTTGCCCGAATTTGTTTGCGAACTCATAAATTGTCGTCGTGTTGCATTGTTCTGGATTATTGTACAATTCGCTGCTTTGTTCACTGGGTGAGAACATTTTACCCCATTCTTCAGATTACTTATGGACCTAACTGTTCGACATATTAGGAATTTCACCAAACAGTGAACAATTTACCTAAATTAAAATAAAATTATTTCACCACATACTGGGATTTCAGCGGAAGTTACCGCAAAATTGAAATCCCACCAAAAATCTAAATTAGAACAAAACAAAAATCGAAATTACGCCAAACTTCAAAGTTTTAGCTACAAATTTAAATTACAGCAAAAATTATAATTTCACCAAAAACAACACAATGGAAGATTCCCGCTTATTGCGCTCTTCCTGCGCATCCAAATCGTGCACTTCACTTCTAAATCCGAAGTTTAAAAAGCCTTTTCTCGGCTTTCTTAGCATAAAACCAGGGTTGAGTGTTTATTTGCCAGCAAATAACCTCAAATATAATATGTTTGCAATATGTTTTCCACGGATCATAATATTTTACAAATTACCTTCATATGGTGCCGCCGGCAAAAAATTGTGTATTTTAATCGTAAATTTACGCAAACTTGGTTGAGGTCACCCATAATCTAAGAGCAGCATTATTATGATTGCATTGTATGGTTGTAAACTAATCATATTATTATTGTAGATAATAATACAAATAATAAGGTCGCCTTGGAATATTAGAAACCAAACAAACTATGTTGGCGTTTGGCAACGGCTGAGGTTCGAACAAAGGCGACTAGGTTCATTCAATGCTTAATAGTCAACGCGCTAATTACTTATGCTACAGCATGCCCATACCTTCAATAAACTCAAAAACAATTTTACAAAACATGCCTATTACGAACATTTTATGTTTCAAATTATTATATTATATTTGTTAAAATACTTTGTTTGCGGTTAAGATGTTAGTAAAAATTGTATTGTTCAACTCAACCATGTTGCAATTTTTATGATTGGAAATCATTTAATGATTAAATGTAAACAATAACTTGTTTATATGCCACTAAATAAATATTCAAAATGTATTCAAATAATCGTTATGAGTATTAGAGAACATAATATGATTGTCGTGACACAAGTTTCTTCTTTGCTTGTGATCTTGCTGTGTTTGCTCGGAAATAACCACAATTATAATATGATTATAATACGCTTTCTTGTAATCATAATATGATTACAAATTAGTGGTAAATGCTCATAATATGATCTCGGTTTTAAAACAAGTCATTTATATTACAAAAAAATATTGAAGAGACTATAGTTGAAGTGATCACGAGGCAAATATATCTCTTCTTTGCCTGCCTTGAGTTGCCACCGAATGAACTAATGGGAGTCGTAACAGAGACTGTGCGTTTTTGTTTGTTTAGAAAATGTAAAACTAAAATGAAAATAACAAATATTGGGAAAAAGTACCATATAGCTCTGCAGGAAAACCTTGTTGCAACTTTTCAAATTGAGCGCTAATATTTTTTCATCGCTTATGCTTATTTATCCATCCTTTTTGTTCTCAATTAAAAGACTGCAATTAAGTTTTGTGACAATACAAATATATATTAGCTAATAAAATCAGGCCCTGGCGGTGGCCCACACAGATAGAGAAAGACACAGATTTTGCCCATTTTTGCCTTTCGTAATTTTCCACCTGGGGTTTTTATTGATGTGTCAATAGACGCTTAAACCTTCAGACGGGCAATAGCACGTTTTCTGTTTATTTTGTTTCAGCATTTGCTGCACGAGTATCCAACTAAAATTTTATTGTTTTTAACTTCGATTGTTGGTCTGCTTTCTTTTAAATTCGGATTGAATGTGAGAATTGGGAATTATTTTCTATGGCCAGTCGATGCTGCTGCTGCTAATGTGGTTTCAAATACGTGTGCATGCAATCAACTAGAGGAGTATAAGAAAGGGAACACAAGACTTCTGGTATCAAAGATGGAAAAGTAAATATGCACGATTCGAATTTGTTGGCATAATTTACATTTTAGAAGACAATGTTAAGTATACAAATATAACTTTTTTAAGCACAAGCTGCGACATGAGTTCTATTTTAGTCAGAAAAATATCAGTTATACCAACGAAAATTCTTTTAGAATCTTCAACTGAGTTTCGAATAATAGAAATGGTACCTTTGATTCTTACAACCAAAACACTTTTCTGTGTGGTACTTTAAATCGGTATCGTTGTCGACAAGTATTGCAGACTAAAGGCCTATTTAGCCGACCGTTGAAATCGTAGATGTAACGTAAATGTAAATGCAACGTAAATGTAAATGTTTGAGCGCTTATAGAATGCTTAAAGTCGTGTCATGTGTTTTTAACATAAGCAAAAAAATACAAATAAAATAAAATATTCAACAGATAAGAAAACAGTTTTTATTTCTTTCAAGGTGCTCTTACATTAAAAAAATACAATATAATGGAGATCGACGATTTGTTTGTAAATTTAAATTTCTTACGCTTGTGCAAACTTTTTTTAAGCAATAAAAATAAACGTACACGCAGGGTACGAAGGTGGGGTGTTCGACCCATAAACAGAGACTATATTGTCGCGGGATACAACAAAAAAGTTTTCCGAACCATTAAAAAGTGTGACAAAGAGCAGTTCTTTGTACACACGCGTATGTCTCCCAGAACAATATTTATTATATAGGCATTCATTTGCCTGAACTAATAATAATAGTTTTTCGTCGTCCATTTCCCTTTTTTTAAATGATCAAATAAAATGCACATCACCTGTTCGAAACATTGATGGGATATCAATTCGTTCACATAAATGATGATTATGCGGAAAAAGTACCAAAATGTTCTTATTGTACCAAGATATTGTTTTATACGTATAGGCATGTAGTATATTTTAAAATTAGTAAAATTTTAATTTTAGCTCTATGCAAACAGGTATGCATGCGTATGTACATTGCTGTATAATACTTTCTTAATTGTTTGTGTATTTCTTATTATATTAGTTTATTGCTATTATTTCAAAATAATTTTTTTTGCTGGAAACTATCTTGCTACATTTGATAAAGAAACAATTCGTTTAAAGAAAATAAATTCCATGTATTTATGCAAATTTAACAACAAAAACTGTTCAAATATCAGAACCAAAATAGTACCAAAGAAGGGGTTAATGTGCCACACTCCTATACAACATACATACATCCCATCACTGTCTACATCTGACACGTAAGCTCGTACATAATTTTCTATTTTCTACAGGTTCAAACATTACGGCTACGTGACATCTCCGGTCAAGTAAGCATTTTCATGCAGTCGTATATAACAGAAACGATCAGCTGACACAGCTACATTTACATTTCTACATTTACGGTCGGCTAAATGGGCCTTAAGACAGAAAAGACTTTTTTGCCACGCCCCTTGATACGGCACTTTAATTTTTAAGCATTGCCGCCATCTCACAGTCCGATCATAACATATGCAACATGTTCGACTGTTAATATAAAGTTTTATAATCAACGTGTTAGATATTTTACTTTACACGAGTTTTTTTCCTTGATCAAGTTATCGACCTGGCCTTAATATTTTCACCGCGGTAGGATAAAAACTGGCTACTTAAAATAAAATTTTTGAAAGCGATTTTCACTGTTTTCAAAATAAAATCCTTATTTAGATTGGATACATTAACTTAAAAAAAAGTGACCAGATAGACACTGGACATCGGAGCCTCCAATACAATTTAGAGGCGGATTAATTCCCATAATTTAGGCTTTGTCAAATTTTTCAGTGCTTCTTCAAAACGCTAATATTTTGCATTCCTCCATTCGTAGAACTTTTTTTTTTTGCAATTTCCGATCTACTTGTAACTGGATCTACCACATCAATGCAATTTTTTTATAGAATAAAATATAATATGATTGAAAGAATGATTTCAGGAAAGACGAAAGTCTAACTGAACAGGAATAAGACGGAATTGTTAACGATGCCTACAATATACAATCACATGCGAGACCTTGTTTTTCAGCGAAGGTAAACTCGAATTGCATGCATAGTGCCACGAAGTGTTAGGCAATTGTTTTTACATATAGGTCAACATGAACCGAGACCTGGTTCAAAAACCCCTATCGCAAGCTAATAAAATTCGCATATTCTAAATCCTTATAAAATGTGCTATTAAGTTTCTCTACAGTAATTATCATTCTGAGGCCGTCAGATAACGTAGGGACCTAAATTTTGGGCCGATTTAAAATTTGTTAAAAAAAACCTCCAAATTTCAATAACTAACAAACAAAATCGAATCCCTCCAAAAAGCGAAATATCAAAAAAAAAAAAAAAAATAGTTCGCTACAATTTCGTTAATTCACAAAACCGAATAAAAAATTATTTGTTGTCAAATAATCAAAATTCAATTAAAAATCGAACTTTTCGCCAAATAGATTAAAAAACCACAATTCGCCAAATGTCCAATATTCGCCACAGAAATTTTAATTTCACCAAACTGTTGTAATTTCGCTGAAAATTCACAAAAAATCAATATTTCGTAAAAAATTTCCAAAATTTAACAAATTTTATGTTTAACCATAAAAACCCTAAACCAAACCAAAAATTCACCACAAGTCGTGATTTCCCAGAAAAATTAAAAAATCCAAAAAAAAACCTAAATCTTAAGTTATTTAAGTTTTAGGCAAAAGTTTTTTTTTCCTTTATTCAAAACTATCGAAAAAATGTTTATATTAAGTGGAAATTAATACGACTAAAAGTGGAGGCCAAAATTAAATATATCAAGCAAGTCTTTGCATCGGGAAAGATCTATAGAACATTTTTAGTAGTTCATACTTTTGTGAAGGGTATATAAAATTCGGCATAGCCGAATATAGCTCTCTTACTTGTTTTTTCTGGTTTGTTCGAACTTTTTTTTATCGAATTCTTGGCATTTCTAGTAGGTGTAAAAGTGCAGAAAAATTTTTAGAGCACAAATTTCATTTGCAGTTGTTTGTAAGAAAAACAAAATTTACTGGTAACGCAGCAGGATATCAATCCGTTTTGCCTGAGTTCATTGAAAAGAAATAACGAGTGTTTTTTATTTGTTAGTTTTACAACATACAGCATTTAAACTGCCCAGTGTTAAATTAAACAAAGAAAACACTTAACTACAATTGACTTTAACATAAGGGAAGATGCTTTAGGGCAGAAAGTGCAACAAACTTGAATTGAAGAATTTGCTCACGAGTTCTAAAATTTAATTTTTTCAAACTTTAAACCCTTTTGTCTAAAAATTAAAAAAGAAAATTAAGAAACCTAAAATTGCTCTAATTGTAATTTTTTAGCAACACCATACACTGTGCCAAGTCTTGACCTTTTCTGCATCCACTTCAACTTACTTATTTCTCTTATTTCCTGTATTCCGTATCGTTGAACTCAAATAGCCGGCGTTCTTACACGTTAGACACCATAGGACACTCACGCACATGCATATGGAAATATATATATAAACCCATGTGAAGTTCGCAAATTGCAATGAGAGGTAAATGCGATTTTGTCCACATTTTCCGTTATAAGTTCTAAAATAATAAAAGAAAAACTGGTAGCATTTTCACTCCATTACTGCAAGCAAATACGCTCCAAATTGAAAGTAAACCAAAAATACAAGTATTATTCTTTCACCAACCAACTCCACATGTCCTGTTGTCCTCCTTTTGTTTTTCATCGATATTTTCTTTTTTTCCAGGACAGAAAAGTCAGTTAATTTAACCGATGAATACGTTTTGTTAGACTTTTATTTTTGTTGTTTAAACAAAAGTTGAAAGCGTAAATGAAAGTATAAGATAAATTGGAAAACGAATCAGAAAATTTGGGTAAATTTTGCCGATAAAATAATTTCTTCCTTAAATTAAAAAAATATATTTTTCATGAGAGCTCAGCGCGTTTTAGAAAATATTGAACAACATTTTTTTAGAACAGATTTTTTAAAATTTCAAATGCTTTAATAAATTTTCATTTTTTATTCCAGAAAAGTTTTTTTTTTTTCATTTTACTAAATGAATTTAAGAAATACGAAAATGTCACAACTCCATTACTGCAAGTTAATAATGTTTAAACATTGTCCTCCCTGGAATCCAATTATTATTAAACTTAAAGTGATGCTTGAGAGCGGCTGAACACATTTCTCGCATCTCATGCATTTTTCGGGTCTGCACCTTATTCACTTCGCTTCCGATGGCAGAAGTTAATGTGACATAAATTATCCTCCATCTTCGCCCTATGCATCAGAAAGATCGACATGTCAAAATACGTTCTCAAAGAAAGTTTGCTATTCCATTAAATTAAAAAATATTTATTCACTTGGAAAACCGCTATGTAACATTCAGTCTCGCTAGGATACGGATACTACGATACTTAGTAACTTTTATTACCAACTGTTAATTGCAAGACATTATAAAAAGTCAACGGAACTTCTTGTCGCTCTAGTTTTTAGAGCCACGAAATTTCTCTCCTTCATTCAGTCACTGGTTAAAACTGTCCATATTTTCCGAAGACAATTTTAAAATAAATGATTGTGTTTTAGATTAGTTTCAAGGTCTGACAACTAGCATGTCCATTCTCTAAGCCGTTTCTTCGCTAAGCCTTTCAACTGTGCAATGATTGTACTTTTATACGAGCTATCACGTTAAAGATAACCATATTATATTCTCTACAACAATATACTGCTGCTGCAAGCATACAATGGTTAATTGAATACATTTTAAACATGACTTTAGTTGCGATAAATTTGTTATTAATGAAATTTTATCATTAAATGATTTCCATAAATTGCAACATCGTTGAGTTGAACAATACAATTTGTACTAATAAACTCAAGTCTTAGCCACCAAGTTGCTTAAACCTTCTTTCTATTCTGGTTTATGATGAAATTATGGAGTATACAAAACAGTTCTCGCTGATAACACAAGAATTTTTTTATTTTCATCGAAAGCGTTGGACATTTGATGGCGCAGATGGAATTTAATCAGGGCGAGGGGTGGGGATGTCCGAGGAGATACTGAAGGATACACAATATTTTCAAATCTTAGTTGGGAAAAAAGTTTTCTTTTAATCATTTTGGTGGCTGTACTTGTTTCGTTTGTTGAGCGCGATCAACGAAGAACGTAAAGATAATGTTACGCACGAAGCTATAATTTACAACCATCACGATGCGCGTCCTCATTTTGCTGAGCCAGTAAAATCCTAATTGGAAAACAGCGGATAAGAAGTTTTGCTTCTCTCGCCTTATGTCACAGACCGTACGCGTCCAACTGCCATTTGTTTCCTGGCAGAAATGCGCTTCACCGACAAAGGTTATACAAAATTGGATTAGTTTGTTTCTAGTCTCAAAAGAGTAGCGGTTCTTTTCTTGCAAAATCCATCTAAGAGGATCAATGATATGTGATCAAGATTTGCGCCAGCATTTACTTTGTCAGTCTTACCTGGCAGTGGTCTTATCAGCTGGGAAACTTAAAGCATCTGCCAAAGCCTTTTATAGTTTTCAACTTTAACAATAGTTCGGCTGCTTGGTCCCGCACTTATCCCTTAGTGAAGAGTTAGAAACGACAAGGTATGTCTTTGAAAGTCCTCTCGTCATCCGGTTAAAGGCCCCAGATAGGTTTAATCTGCTTAGCTTATTAGTATAGAACATTTATCCACCCTGAGGATGATGCTCAGAATTTATAAGCTTTTACTGTAATTTAAATAATAATAGTAAGTGTTGCCACATGACGAAAAGGGCTATTATCTGGCCACTCTATTAGATTTTTTCAACGATCGAGAAGAATTAAATGACTTTCCCAATTAATTCGTCCACATAAAGTTGCCTTATTCCAAAATCTGTTAAGCTATAATTTGCTTTATTTATCTGGGTTATTAAATTTTTTTTCTATAAGCGGCGGCAATGTAGGTATCTAGAGCCAAATAAACCACAAAAGTTTCAGTTTTCACATTAAAGATTTTTAAAAATGGGGCACGAAATTTGCCATTCGTATCAGGTAAATTCTTGCGCTTTAATTATTTTCCAACTCCTCTGCCTTTCGTCACAGTAGCAAAATCAAGTGTCCAAACTGTTGCACATCTGCGTAAGCTTTTCAAACTGTTTGTGTCAGTTAACAGCAAAAAAAAAAAAAAAAATAAATGGAAATCAAAATCACCATTGATAACTATGAGTATCTAAAAACCGAACTGTAAACTTCGGTAAACTGTCAAAGTTGTCACTTTTAAGTTTTACAGACAGTTGGTAGCTTCGTTTCTTTTTTTTGGCTGAGAGTATCGTTTCACATGACTGCAGGTTTGGCTGTTTGTTTATTTGTTTATTTGTGAATGTTGCAAGTGAGTGTTTCTGCCAGTGTATGTGAGAATTTTCTATGTCTAGCCAAATGGAAAATTGCTTTGTAACATTTATTTATTTACATATCCTTGCATTTCCTTTCCTTCCTTTATAATGTTTATCTTTTATACTGGTTGATAATCGTTTGTTCGAGTTATTGCTGCCTGCTTGTCTTGTTTGTTTGCCAAGGAAACTTTTTATCGAATATTTGCAAAATGTTTTATTTCTTTATTTTTTTCGAAAAAGTTTATTTTTCTTATTTTTTACAGCCTGTTAGAGGAGAGTAGAATTTTGTTAGTGTCCTTGTTGTTGTGTCGTTGTTTTCAAACAAATTTTGTTACTCTTGTGCCTACTTTAGGGATAGTGGGCGAATAAGTGACAATTATTTCGGTGGTTGGTGGCAAAAGTTCTAAGCTGTTTTAAATACGTAAAGAATTTATTTTTCTTAAATTTCTGGCAAATAATTTGAATATGTTCTCTGTAAGAAAATAAACTGATATTTGAAAAATAATTCATGACATGAATTTATTTAAACTCCGCAAACATCTCGGCCATTAAGTGACTGTTTTCGCTACTAAAGAAAGAGTTTTAGGATATTTTAACAATATTTCCCTTGTTCTAATCTCCTGCAGAATGTTGTTGTTGTTTTAACATCTTCATGGTAAAATTTATTTCTATGTGTCCCTAGATAATGTCGAACACACATACATATGAACAAGCAAACAAATTTAATGCACCGCATACTGACAGAAGTCAACCAAACTTATTGCATTTAAAGTATATTAGGGAGCAACAAATTTTCTGAAAATTAAGAAAAAGTCTTATAAAAAAACTCAGACTCAAAATGCTTTGTTAGGCTTTTGATTAAAATTAATGAATTTAATTGCTATTTTTTGCGTTGGGTTCTAAAAGTGTATTGGAGACATGGAGAACGGTTTGAAATATTGGTGCTTCCTCCGCACATTTTTGCGTTTTAGTTCTGCTTTCTTTTTATATATTTTCAGGACTTTTCTTGATTTCACTAATATATAGAACGCATCTATTGTTTTCAGAATTAACGGGGTTTCTTCAATGTTTAGCTGTTTTACTTCCAGCTTTGGCCTACGTACCAACTTAAGAGATTTTTTCAATTTAATTTTTTCCTTCTGAGGTTTTTTTTTCGCTAAATTTCGGATGACTTTTTTATTTAATATTTTTTCCAACTTTAAATCTGTTTTATATTAAAATAATTTTTTTTTCTGAAATTTATTATTAAATTTTTAAGATTTGACTGATTTTAGTGATTTATGATATTCGAATTTTTTCAATTCTGATTCATTTTCTAAGACTTCCTAGTTTTGGTTTTTTAAGCATCTCTTCATATGGCAATCGATTGGCTAAATTTTGGTTTATTGATATCACTTGATATCCGGTTTTAAATTTCACGCAATGGATATTATTCGGTTAATAGTCTGCTTTTAATCGATTCATTGGTTGGCAAGTTCTTTTGAGCTCTTATTATTCGATTTAAATCCGCTATAATCCGGCTTTAGTTGGTTTTAAGCTTTTATTCGCTTAATAATTCGATTAAAATCCATTCATAACCGACTTATTGCGGTTTTAAATAGACTAGAGATTTTCCATAAATACGCTTTATTATTATAATACGCTTTCCGATTAAACTACGAATATCCAAACCGGTTCCTTAATCAAGTTATAACCCATTAACCGGGTCTTATCGCATTTTATCCATTAAAATAAACACTTCCATCTACCGTAAAATTACTTGCAAAATTGTTGATATTTAATCTCCATACAGACTATTGAGGTCAATAAATTGGATAGCTAATACCGAGGTCAAGGCAGCCATGGCACTACTTACACAAGCGTATATGAGCGTTGTTGGTCGCATGTTTCTAAGACCGCCGTCGCATATTGTCGAAAGTCTAGTGCCGACATTAATAATGGCATAACTGTCTCATTTCTCTCCAACATTGATGTATTGCTGTCCAGAAGGGCACGAAACTGCAAGATAAGTGCGTGCGACCTTTTTTGGAAGTAAAGTGGTGGCTGTAGTTTAGATCCAAATCGCGTGATGATTGTGGACCGCAATCGTGTGGTCATGCATGCCAATGTAAGCAGACAGTAAGTTCACTGTGAAGGTAGCCATTGTCCTAAAGCAATAAAAACTATAGCATATATCTTATTTGCTTCAGGCTTTTTTGGAGTCCAACGGTAGTTAGGATCTCGGTTCCTGCCTGGCTAAGGTGCTGATGGATCGGACTCAAATCGCGCGAAGATCGCGAGTTATATGTAAAGTTGCATCGAGATACCATGATCCATAATACAGTAGGAGTTTTGGATAGACTGCACTTCAAACCAAGCGGGAGGCCATAACAACGTGTATGATTTTAATTAGTAATTGGTACTTACAAAAGCCAATCTGCCTCACGTAAGGCCATTAGTGCACGCTTTGTTTTCATTCAGTGTTTGAAACATGGTCGGGTTGCCACGTAGCGCTATATTTTATTTCACTTGTAAAAAAATATTTTTGACTGCTTACTCTTTTCTATACTTTAGCTACTGCCTTAATATTGTATTTTTTGTTTTTTTTTTTTAGTATTCAAAGCACTCATACGCTTCGACGCTTAGAAACTCCCTTTCATTTTAATCCAAATGTCGTTCGCGTGCTTGCAACAAAGTAAATGCATTAAAGAATGCAAGCCCCAACTAAATATTTGTAAAAACACTACACTCACACAAACACCTACATGCACACACTATTTCATATGTGCAACATAGTAAAAGTGACGCTAAGCTCTTAGCAGCAATATGCGAATGCGAGGTTCAAACAAACAGCAACAAAATAAAAACCAGAAAAAGCTTTCAACTAGAAAAAAAAAAATAAAACTCATAAGAAAGTTTCTTGACTTTTGAATGACTCTTGCGCCCCTTTGGAAGTAGTAACAGCAACGACAACATCACATCAAGTAGCACTGATATACTTGTAGTTAATTTCAGCAAGAAAACACCAACTAGAGTATTTCGTATTACAATTTTAGCTACTGTCGCAATTGCAACGAGTTTTGTATGTATTTGCCACCAACAATTGCACTCATTTGTTGTATAATTTTTCGTGTTTGTGTTGGAATTTTGTTAAGCGTCATAAGCCTGTGCTTAAAAACTTGTTTCGATTTCGGTGCACGCGCATGTGAGTGTGTGTCTTTTGCTTTGTTTTCTGGTTCTAGCCAACGTTATAGTTTTGTGTTTCTTAAAGATTCGCATTTCATATTTTTCTTAACTTTTGCAGTATTGTTTTGCAGCAACCCCAAAACACTTAAGATATGAGTTCAGATAATAATAAAAAAAAAAGAATAATAAAAATATGCACATGTAAGTTACAAACACAAATATGAGTATAAAATGCACACTCACACCAACGCAAATGTATAATTTTGCTACATAGTGGTGCAACACAGACGCTTTAGAGTTAAGTTGAGTGGCAACAACAACACTTGGTCTCAAATTTGTGTTCTTGTTTATTTGTTTGTGTTTAATGTTTTTCTTGGCATCCCGAACACACAAGTTGTCATTAACACGCATTATCATGCAACGCAACAACAACATTAAATGTCCGTCTTAGCAACGTTGACAATACTAGCAACTGCAACAGCAATAACAAAAACTAAGAACTGTTTAAAAGATTTTAATGAGTAGGTTGGTTGGTGAACACATCCTCTAAACAAAAAGAACCAAAAAACCAAGTCACATACAGCGTTGCACAGACGGTTGAGAAAAGTACCAGCTAAAGATTTTTGTTAAAATTAGAAGAAATTTAAAAAATTATACTTTGGGGTTTTCTTAGTCAGGAACAGAGCAGAGGATTTTTCAAAACACGGACTTTTCAGAAAAGTACCGCTTTAACCAGTTCTTTTAAAGCAGGTACTTTTGTAAACACTAAACGTTCGCTTCGCCAAAAAGTACCAATTATAATTTAACTACTTTATTCAAGTCTAAAATAATATGTTTAAAGTTTTACTTCAACATTCGGTAGCTTAGAAGACATAAAAAGCCACCAATTATTAAATTTGTTGTCCTTAAATGTTGTTGTGGGTGGTACTTTTTTCTTAAAAGAAGGTACTTTTTTAATTTTATGGTTTATTTATTTCAATGCCACGAAAGTAACCGGTTTACTTGATTTTACGCCTTAGACGTTTGAATGTCTAGCAAGTACCAAATATTTAACCGTTTTTGTTTTCTCTCTTGTTTCAAGGGTATACAAATTACAAGAATCATTTTGAACATCCATTTAGCCATTTGAGCGGTACAATTATGATTTCCTAACGCTTCGTGCTTTCTAAATAAAATAATGTTTTCTGTCTTTTTGTATCTTCTGAATGATTATAATGAAATGGTGTCTTCTTTAATTTTTTATTTGAACCTTTAAAGTTTACCACATTATATTTTAAAGATGACATTAGTTCGGGCCGTTTTATGGGACTTTTTATGTTTTTTTGAAGTACCTTTGGCAATAATATCTCTATTTCTTACCGCATATTCTTTGTAAGCTCTTGAACAGCCTAAGGGTTATTAACTTGAACCCATGACTACAGAAAACTCAACAGAAAGTAGCCTACGGCCGTTAAATCTGCTGATATTGCAGGCTTGTGAGAAGGGCTCAAACTGGATATGAAACGGCTTGCTCAAAGGGCATAATCTTACAGATTATCTGAACATTTTAAGGGTGTTTTACACCCTTTAATTTATTCCCAGCGCGCTTTCGCGACCGCAAAAGGGCAAATTGAGTCCAACGTTATGTGGTTGGTGTTGTAAGGTCTTCCGCCATACCTTGAGGTCCGAGAAGCGACGTTTTGAGCAAAGCGGGCAGTTGGGCACCTTCAACTAAGCAATAAATCTCTTCCTAAACCGCACTCTTCAAGTAGCTAAACTTCCGCAGTGGACATTGAATGATCAGTAAAACGGTACACCAAAACCCCAGATGAGTTCTAGAAGAGTAAGGAAAATATTTCGTGGGTTCTTCACAAAAATTCTAATTGTTTACTAATTGAACAACTATAAGGCATCTGAATGTGAAATTTTTACATTTATTTATTTTTTGAAGCTAATAAAAATTAACAAAAATTGTTTTTTCTTGGCCTCGTAACTTCAAAACGGTTGGTCTAATGTAAGAAAGAATCTGAAACATTTTTGGTGGGAAATTTTGTCAGCTTTAGCTTTTATAAAAAACAATAAATTGTTAAAAGTTACAGTTTCAAACATATTGGCAAAAAACTAAAAAAAGGCCTACTAAGCTCTCTGTGCTAACACCAGAACTGTTTAGTTGCCTTAAATATATGTATGCGCCAAAGCCCAACCTTTGATTTGTCTAATTTGATTGGGCTAGGTGCGTTTACTCACTTCAATGTTGCTATTAATAGTCTAATCAGATGTTTAATCTATTGATATATTAAAGCAATTCTTGCACTGCTATTATGCTTTAACACAACTGTGAAACTAGAAACACTTTCATTTAAACAAAACTTCATCTCGTTATTTCTCTTCTACTTCTAACACTTACTTTTCTTTTATGATGCAGAAGGCTTTCAAATTTCTACGGCAAACAACTTTTCCACAAAAAAAAAAAAAGGAAAAAATGCCAAAGAAAACTGCAACAAAAAATAATATAAAAATTATGCCAGTTAAAATACTCATAATAAAAATGATAATAACACCGATAGCCGAATATCATTAGCCTGGCTTAAACTTTTGGCATTATTCTGCGCTGCCAAAACACTTACTACATTTCCACTTTACCATATATTCCACTTTCAGCATGTGAACTTTTAGCAACTTCTTGGCAGTTTTCATTCTTTACTTTATCACTTTGCATTACAATGACAACAGAGCTTCAACCGACCAACCAACCAACCAGCCAACCAACCAACCTCCTTCTCTAACGACACTTAGGAAATGGAGCACACATGTTCAAGTGTTAATATTTGGCTTAATACAAAAATAAAGAATATTATAATGCCCTTTTCTCTACTAACTGTTGTGCCATAAAATGCAGGGAAGACTAAAAGTGCTGCCTTTGTAAGACCATCGTTGCGATTTTGGGGGAGAACAAGAAAAAGTAGATAACAAAAAAAAAAAAAAAAAAAATTAGAAAAACAATAAAAATCCATACGAACGAACAGTAAATTATACTTCAGTTGGAATTTTGATAATGCAGGGTTTAATTATAAATACAAGCACAATCTCCAATAGAGTGCAATTGTTTTACAAAATTCAAGGGGACGGAAAAGCATAAGGAAAATATGCAAGAGTTGCAAGACCTTTAAGGCCAATTTATGTGCCTCATAAAGGGAAAGATTAATAATCTCTTTGCTGTTGATGCGTGTAAAATGTTTTGTAAAGTTTCAACAAAATGGAGGGGAATATATTAGCTGGGGCTTTGCCTGCAGAAAGGGTGCACTTGCCATGCAATCTTTCAAAGGGATATTGGCTCTGTCTACATGTGATAATAATTGCATGTTTTGCTTTAAATGCAGGGAGTGTCTCTGTTTTGTCATCTCCTCATTAGGTGTGTTTGTTTTAATTGGAAGATTTAACAAAAATATATATATATATATATAAATGCGTGTATTTTCAATTATTGTTTAATCAGTTGCAAAATATTGAGGAAGTGAATTTTTAAGCTTCGCAATGGTTTCTCAAGAGATTCGTTAAGGGTGTCGTAAATATTTTTTATAAAGTCATAAATATGTAAATTAGTCAGCAAGTCAAAATCACCAGCGTAGAAGTGATGATATACAATAATTAAGATCTGACGCACAGTGCTTTGTTCCATAGACAAAAGTAAACGAAAAAAAAATACATACACCAAAATAGTTATTTTAAAACATGAGAAGTTAAATTACATGAGTAAAGCAACAAATACTAAAACAAAAAATTATTAAATCAAACCACAAAATAAATTAATAATCACTGTTAAGTTCAGTGACACGCTTATTGCTGGCATTTATGTTGTCACTGGCTTCCTTTACATGGCATCTTGACTAGCCATAACTCTGTCCAGCCATTACACATATATTGCTGTTCGCACAGAAATTTGTCTAGTCAAAACCGACTCTGTCCATGGTCGCTTCGTGTTCAAACAGGGTTCTCCGAACAATTGTTCACACAACTCACCCGTACATAAACTGTATCACAAACTTTGCATATCACTACAATCTCGATGATAGACAAAAAATTATGCTTAAACTGAACAGGAATTTCTACACGTATTCTTCAAACAGAAGACCACGAACACATTTTCTCTCGTTATTTTGCAGATGTTTCCTCATTGTGCGAACAAATTTATGGTTACTAAGGACGTAGTGTTATGTTTATGTTTTTACTAACATCTTTCTTGTTGAATATTTAGGCTTTCTATTGTGCACCTTTTCTTTTCTTTATAATCCGCTAGATGTGCAGTCTTAAGAATGCTTTTTGCTAATCGTGTGGTTTCTTTTTATTCTGTAGATTTTGGAAACGAATTTCCGTCATCCAGTTTGGTTTGGAGACAAACCGGTTTCGTTCTCGAACGAAAAATGACACTGAAGATGGCACATAGCCGAAACCGGTTTGTCTCCAAACCAAACTTGACAAGGGATGACGGAAATTCGTTCCAAAATTCTACATCAAAACACCCTGTCGAAATATTAAAACAAGAATCTTTTCATTCTTTTATCTCGTTTTTATGTTCCATCATTTTTGGCGCTAGTGTTTGTTTTGTTGTTCGAATGCATTTTAAATCACTGCTTTACACTTAATTTTATTAACAATTTTGCATTGTTTTTGTTTTTTTATTTTGGCTTTGACGTGTTAAAATATCGTGTTTAATGTGCTTTTGGAGTTATATCCAAATCTGGTTTCATGTGTCTTTAATGTGGTTTTAAGCTTCTGTTTTCTTTTAAGAAAAATATAAAATTTTATTTACAAACACGTGGAAAGAATTTTTTATATTTTTTTCGAACCCTAAAAACCACTCTATGCATTACGTTTATATTATCAACTTCTTAATTTGACAAATTTTGTTCGACAACGCAGCACTGTGTAACGTACCGCAATTGTTGATTTGCCCCTTTTCGCCCCTTATCGCTGAGACTAATAGAAACTTCTAGAAATTTTGGAAAACTAGAATCGATGCGCTCCTTGTGCCGAGAGTACGTTTGCATCACAATGTTTGCTTTGGGGAAAATGTTCTCGAAGGTCAGTGATCTCATACGTTTTCTAGCATTATTTTGGTCAGTCCTCGTATTCTTGGTTACTTTCTTGGGCTCAGCCGGTATGCAAACATTATACGCAAAGGAGCATGTTAAGGCATTTAGAAGAAATTTTACCTTAACACAGGCCGAAAGAAAAGAGAAAGAGTTCGCAGTTCTTGAAACAGTGTAATACTGAAACCAAGGTGAATTGATAACAGGTTGACTTAAGTTCCCAGCTGATTTTCTTTGCTTATTCTTCTCTATGGGTTAGCTTATAAATTCCATATAACAATGAATTCGCCTTAGAAGAGAAATAAATAATAATTTCCATTAAGTCATATTTAGTCAGGAACATGCAAGATCGAAAGCATAAAGTTTTCGCCATTTTGGCAGCTTTGTATAAAGTTTAACATTGAAGCTATTGTTGCTTTTGCTGCCTTAAATTAAATCAATTTTCAATTAATTTTAATGATGCTTCCTTTAATGGTGTATAATATAAAGGGTGTCTCAATAAAAGTGCATTATTTCATTCAAAAACAAAACGCGTATTTTTTGAGCGACTTGTGAGCCTTTAGAGAGAACGGTTTTAAATAGAAAGATATTAAAATCCAGCAGACATTAGAATTTCGCGAAATACATTGGTTTTGAAATCGATTGTTTCTTCCGCAGTAAGGCAGGTGGCAGCGAGTCTCTAAAACCACATGTCATCCATATCCATGCCGCACCGTTGAGTTCAAAAGAATTTCGTTATCATGTTTCTGCAACGAATACCGTCCACAATCACTACAAATTCGGCCTCAAAACAAGTAAGGTTCAATCAGGCTGCGTGACCAAAATCAATACTATCAACGAAAAACTGCGTTGTGGCCGTGTTTGTTTCTCGTGGGTCGTCTCAAGATTTTCGTAGCCCCACATCCTTTAACTTTGCTTATTCTCAAAACCATGCAGATGGCAGTGGAACACAGCCTTGAATATATTGTTCACAAAAACAGGAATTCAATTTGCTCATTACGCACTGAACGAATCTGGTGGTCTGTTGGAGCACCCAACTCAGCTGAAACTTTTATCGTCAAAATTCGATGCATTGCGCGTCATGAAATATGAAGTTGTTGGGAATGCTGACGAATAGATGTTTGCTGTAACACTTTCGCTGGCAGCAACAATATTTTCAATAGAGTGACCGTTACGGAGGCACAATGAAGACTTACTCTCCATATTCGCCCCTGTTTCTTTTGCGCTTCTCGAATTGTTGGCACATTAGATCCAGCGTAAGTTTTCTTATTTTTGTAATTGGTTTTCATAACTTCCATAATCAGAGTAAGCATTTGTAACAGCTGTTATATATCAGTGTTGCCACTTGCCCGAAACAAATTTACCATCTGTCATAGTGCCTTCGTATAGAAAAAACCCGTTATTTATTTTGATAAAACTTGTCCAAATAATTTTTATATATTTTCTTTGTTGTAATTGTAATTGATTTTGCCTTAATTATAATTTGGGTTAAGGAATTATCATTTGAAAAAGTTTTCAGTTAAAATTGCCTTACTCCTACGAATTTAAAAGACCCATAAAAGTAAATACGAAAGTTGAATTTTAATGTGCTTCTGCTCGTATGAGAGCAGTGGATATTTACTACTGCCAGCATGATGTGTGGAATATAAAATGCGGAATAAAAGTAATATTTGCTTCAAGTATTTGAGGGTAAAAACACTTCAAAGTAATGCAAGCACCAACTCGTACTATGTAGGGGTTGCTACAAAGTATTTTAGTTGTTGATACTTGAATGTTACTCGAAAGGCAATTTTTGTTTAATTTTTAAATTGTTAAAAAATGCATCTAATTAGTTCTAGGCCCCTTGAAAAAAGTATTCGTGTAATAAGTATTTACAGTTTTTTAAACAAGTATGCTGCAAAAAACATTAGAGTAACAATAAAATAATACACAGTTTCCTAGAAGAGGAGACTAGTGATGACCTATAATTATAATTAATAAAATATTTCTATATTTGGAAATGTGAAACCAAAATGAAAATTTAATTTTGTCAAATTCACATTTGAATGGTCGTTAACCCACACACATCCATGCACACTTTTATGGTTTCTCAAATATTCTATAACAGAAACAACTTCAACAATCTCAGTGTAGCATACAAACACTTTTACACGGAGCTGCATACATACGAAAATTAAAATTTTTATACATTTACCAACAATTCTGCACTCATTTGTAAGTAAATCTTCCCATGAACATAATGCATGAGATACAGACAAAGTGATCGTCAACGAATATAGAATTCCATGAAATTAAAAACGTGTAGATGTGTGTAAGTTGTAATGAGTTTTTTCACATTCTTGTGAAATTTCTTGTGCAGGTAAAACAATTTTATTCGTTCTAAAAGCAAAAAAAGTAGTACTGATGCAATCACCCCTGTAGAGCTAGTAGCTCAAAAAAAGATAAATTAACATCTTTTGAACTGCAAAATGAAATAAAAACCTATGTGAACGTGAGGATTTTGTTTTTGTACAAAAACAGTTCGTCAATAACCAAACTATCAGACGAATATCCATAAAAAAGCGCCGTTATCAGTTTTGGTGATAAAACAACTTATGTTCGCACAGGTATTTTTAGCTTTAAAAGCAAAAAAATTTACTGATGTAACCAACCTTGCTGATTTAGTCGCGATAAGATCGAAATTAACTTCAACAAAACAATAACAACAGCAACATTAAATAACAGCGTATGTAATTGTGCATATTTTTTTGTATATTGAATAATTTGTGAACAACTAAACTACAAACTGGTTGCCAAGCAAAAAAAAAAAATTGTGTAAGGCACGCTAAAAATGTGGGCTGATAAAACAACTTAAGTCAATACAGTTATTTTTAGTGGAACAATGATGACTGCCACCTTAACTGTTTTAAAGAAACAGTAAAACTAATGTATTTTTAGCTTAACATAATAACTGCATAATGGAATAATAGCGTATGTGACTTGTGCGTACGTTTCTTGTATAAAAATAATTTGTCAACAACGCTCTTCATTTAATATTTACTGAAACGAATTTGACTAGACTGAAATAATCGAATGCACTTGCTTGGATTCTTAATCAATTCAAATGGGGAAAGGCCCAAAAGAATGAACTGCAGAATGGCGCCAGTATTTGAAATACATACTCATCGTATGAGTTTTCATGATTATCATCGAAGAGAATGGCAATCAAGGAGGGATATAATATTTTTTACCGGTTTTCAGAGAGTTGTTAAAAAAGAAAGTTTTGTTGCAAGAAGACCAACTCACACCTTCTATTGTTTTAGAAAGTCACTTGAGGTTGGTTCCCCTATAGCATAATCCTATCGAAATGTTTTCCCTTTCGAAACCAAAAAGTAAGATAATAATGACTGTAAGAAAGTAGATAAATAAACAAATAAAGAGTAATACTATGTTTAGACTTACGCTTTAATTGCGCAATTTGGAAATTTGCGCAATTCACCATACAAGAACTCAATTAACAAATTGAGCAATTATTACGAAATTGCACCCTAAATGCAGTCAAGTTCTTCAAATAACTCTGGTGAATTCAGTTCACTAAGAAGTAAAACTCTTCACGAAGACTAAATCAAGAAACCTTCAACAAGGTGAAAGTGACAGTTAGTAATTTTTTTTTTAAATTTTCAACAAAAGCACGCTTTAAATAGTTAATATGTTGTGAAAACCAGTATTTTTTTTTTTAATATTCGTTTAAAGTGGTATTGCTCTCCATTTTACCAAATTCACAAACACACATTTTCATAAACCAAATGAAAACATATTTTCAGTTGTCGAATGCTGATTGGGTAAGATATGTATATTGCGTATATGTCAACACTAAATTTAAAATTTAATTGCCTTAATTAAGGTACAAGTGTGAACATAGTATTAAAGCCTTTTCAACATTTAAACCTTTTTATGATTTTTCGCTTGCTTTAAGGTATTAGTTTAGAAGTTCACTTAGAGTAGACACGCGCTGAATCAATTAAGTTTTATTGATGAAAAGAACATGGTTCTCTTCGAGAATTCTAATTTAATTTGAGAAAGTAAATACTTTTTTTTAATAAGTTTACTTCAGTGTTAATGCTGGAATTCAACTTGCAGAGAATCGGAAGCCACAGGAGTATCTTTTGCTACGCTGATTTGGTGAATGGGTCGTAGGTAGCATTGATATTTTGATTAAATGACTACGTTCACATTTATAATTTTTGCGTTTTGGGCTATGAAAATTCTCAACCGATTGTCCCTTACATGGGATTCGATATCGTTAGATTGTTTTCTCTAGGGTTATATAAAGTCGTATGTTTACACACATAAACCGGAAGCAATTAGCCAACCAAAAGCCAACATTCGACATGTCTTTGTCATACTACCGCCTTGATTACTGCGATAAGTGCATGAATAATTGACCCCCAGATTATGCCGAATTTAAAGACATGTACAATATAATATTTGGCTTTGTTTTATTTTAAGTAAAATAATAAAAAAACCAGACTTAAGAAGTTAATGTTGCAGAAATAAATTTTGCCCCTGAGTGTTTTGTGTCTTTTTTTACGTTACGTATTTCTTCTTTCTTATTCCCTTCACTAGTAACATTTTCAGTCAAGCAAAGTAATTCAAAAACACAAAATATACGCAAACATCGACTTAGAAATTTATTCTAAACAGGCAATACTAACAGTACACCCATAGTGCAAAGTATTATAGCAACATGTTGCATGTTTCATTTTTCTTTTTTTTTTTTCAATGTAAGTAAGTGTGCGTAAAGTTTTAAATTTAATTACAAGTAAATCTGCTTTATATAAAAAAATGTAAATCTCTTAGTTCATATAGCAGCACATGCGTTCTTGAGAAGCATTTTAATTGTAGACTATATCCAAAGCTCATTGTATTTTTATTCTTAGTGTCCTGCCTGTTCTGCAATATGTGTGTTTAATGTTTCCAAATCAAGAAGTCAAATAATCGATTTAAAGTTGTACTCATCATTGATACCAATATTAAATGAAAAATACTATTACTATTTTGTAGAGCTCATGTTGAATAGAAATTTTGAGGCCATTTTTGGCCGCAAAAAATAAGTTTGCGTCATAATAAAAAAAGTTAAATATGTCAGGGCATTGGAATTTATGTATTAGAGTCTGAACGTGCATTAAGACATTTTTTGTACTTTATTCCTTTTTATTTATGTATATAAAATTTTTAAATCCATTTTATATTTAATGCAAAATATTTTAATATATTTTTCTTTGTTCTGGTGATATTACAGTAGCGAGCATACGTATCAATAACAAAATAAAAAGACAAATATTTACACTCATATAATTGAAATTCAGCAGAAATGATTGCAGTGCAGGTAGACACTCTATAACAATCGAAAATTAATTCCTTTCATACAAAAGTACTTTTTCTAAAAACGACTATTTAAAAAGGTACATTTTAGAACATAAATCAATAAGCTTTTTAAAGTGCTAAAAAGTCTGAAAAAGTAATATTTATGCTTATTCTAAAAAAGTACTAAAAAACTGTTTGTAGTTTTTAAAAACGTTAGAAGGTACTTTTTGTACGAAGACGTTTTTATAAAAAAGACTGCTTGAAAAGATAATTATTTAATAAAATCAATGTTTTTTGAAGTACTTTTGCTATAAACAACCAATAAAAAGGATCCTCTGTATAAAATGGATCGATATATATTTTAAAAAATTAAAACGCACTTTTTCTAAAAAATTACTTTTTACAGTTTTCAAAAAAACATTTAGAATTTTTGAAAAAGTACTTTTGTTATGTAGTCGTTTTCATAAAATAGATTTTTTAGAAAGGTACTTTTTGTAAAAGAAACTTTTCTATTTTCTATGAAAGTTAATTTTGGTAAAAACTTACTTTTGAAAGAAGTCTAATTTTTAATAGAAATTTTAAAACTTAGTCCTTTTTATAAAAAAGAACTTTTAGCCAATGTTCTTTTTTATAAAAGCTTCTTTTTATAAAAGGATTTTTTTATCATTATGTGTCTTTTATGCCAAATAGCCTACATAAAATTTCTTTTCCAAAAATATACTTTTTGTATTACGTAGGTACTTTTTGTTAAAGCAACTTTTCGTTTTAGTAAAAAGTACTCTTTGTTCAAGTTACTTTTGACCAAAGTTACTTTCGATAAAATGTTCATTATATATAATAAAACGTTTTGAAAAGATACCTTTCTTCAGATTCCATTTTCATAAAAGGGCATACTGTTTTAAAAATGATCTTTTGTTACTTTTGTACTTCAACAAGAGTCAAGTTTCTTTGACAATTATTTATGTAAAGTTAACAGGTTGCTACTAAAGAAATGCACCAACCTGTACAAGAGTCAATACAAATGAAACTCTGAATGTAGAATTCAGGAAATAAAAATTGTCTGTGTGTTCGTTCAATTCTTCTTCTTTTGTCTTACTGAAACTCTAATTTTTTTGCTATTATTTTGCGCAGCCCTGCATTTTATGACTTTACATAACTTTGCAAAATTGCAAGAACTCCCTAAAGCTTTCTGTTGCTTAACAGTTTCTGCTGGTTCTCAATGTACAAATTGTTTAGTGACTTTTTTGACCTACACTGTGTATTCTATATTACAGTATTGAAATGAAATTGAACTTTTGAAAGAAAAAAGTCAGAACTACATAAGTGCATAAGAAAGAAAGTAGTTGCTACAATGAATAAATACACTTAAAGGCTGCAACAAAGGGATAAATGCGTACTAAAATCTACGACTACTGCAACAGCAACATGCACTTTTGCCAGTTATTGCTACTGGATGTGTGTAATACTTTCTTGCTAAGTAGTAGTTGTAAAAATGGTATTTGCATAGGAGACATGTTGATGTAGTGGTAGCATTAAAGTCTTTACATCTTTATAAACTTTCAAATTATTGGCAACATAAAATAAAGGTCTTTGTATTTTTAGTATTTTAACTAAAAGCAAACTAGTGTCGTTGGGCAAATGTTTGAAAATATAGGACAGCTTTTATTGATACGAGGTTTTCTCCGAAATATATTTGATATTCTACTCTGGCTTAAAATGCAGAAAACCTAAAAGAGAATAAAATCTAAATCTACCTAAACATTATCTTCAAATGTATTTAAATCAGCTGCATAGGAAACCACAAAAAAAAAATTTGGGGGAAAATTAAAAAGTTTCCAAAAGGCTTAAGCAACTTTACTAAAGGTTATTTTCTACATTTGAAATGGTAATTTCTAATAGCTGGAATAAAAATCGATTTGTTGCAAAAAGTTTAAAAAAAAAACTTCATTTACCAATTAGGTAATCGTTTAAAAAAATGGTCTCCTAGGGCACTAACAATCTACAACTACTGCTACTGTAGCAGATTAAAAACATTTGGCATTTTGTAGCAAAGACATACACACAATCACACATACAGATATTGAAACATCGTCTATAAGCTGAAAGGTCAAATAGAGACAAGCAAAAGAGCAACATTTTTATTTTGCATTCTAAAATTGTAGCAAGTACCACAGATCGTCCACAAATGTTTGCCTCATGGAACAACACATGAAATAAATGACTTTTAACAAAACGTAATTTTATAAATTTGTCCTCACCTCCTTTGCCGCAAGTAGCCGAATGTAAAACAACAAATTGGTAGTAGTGCCATTTTTATTTATTGAAATACTTTTTATTTGCATGTGTAGGAAAGTGTAATAGTTAATACAGAGAGATAAAAATGTGGGAAAGCAGGAAATTTTAAAGTTTTATGAAAGGTACAGCTGCGAAATGTACTTTTGGTCAAAACGTTTTTGAAAGAAATTTTCTAAAAAGTACTTTTTTTAAAGCATAAATGCTATTACAGACAGATACAGGTGAGAGGTTTAATTAGAGGTACTTTTGTGGAATGTACTTTTGATAAAATGAATTTTATTTAAAGGTATAAGAACTTCAAAATATACTTTTTATCATTGCACCGCCTTAAAGTACTTTTTCTTTAAATTATGCATTTTTCTAAAAAGTACTTTTTGTAAAAATGGAAAATTGTTAATGCCGAGCAATAAAAATTATGGGGAAGAAGAAATTTTTAGGTTTTATGAAAGGTACTTTTTGTAAAATGTGCTTTTGATAAAATTAGTTTGAATTAAAGTTATAACAGCTGCGAGAGATACTTTTTATCAATGCACTTTAAAGAACTTTTTCTGAAAAAATTATTTTTCTAACAAGTGTAACTCTAATTGCAAAGAGATAAAAAGGTTGGTGAGCAAGAAATTTTTAGGATTTAAGAAGGTACTTTTTTGCATTTTACAATAAAATTAATCTTACTTAAAGTTATAAGAACTGCGAAGGAATATTAAAGGATTATTTTAACGAACTGTTTTTAGGAAAGTAATTTTCTAAAAGTACTATCAGAAAGACAGTACCTTTGGTACAAAGAAGTTTCCATAATAAGTACCTTTTTCAAGCGGCTCCTTTTGTACAATTGAGTTTACATAAAAGCTTTTATTTGAAATAGGTACGTATTATAAATCTTACTTTTTATAAAAAAAAAACTATTAACATCGGACACTCTTTAAAAATGGTACTAGTAGTAAACGTACTTAGTATAAAAATTACTTTTTAATAAAAGTTTTAATAAAAGGTCTCTTTATAAAAGGTACAATTTTTTAATAAAAATTTTTTAGTACTTAAGCTACTATTAATAACAGGTTGTTTTGATAAATGTAAAAAGTTCGTCTACAGCAAGTACTTTTCGTATTTCGCAGAATTATATTTCGTCCCTCTGTCAAATACTGTACGAATATTTTAGTTTAAAAAAATGGTAACGAAGGCAAGTGTTGCAGAGTTTTATTTCATTTCATTTTAGTTTTTTTTATACTTCAATACCCGATGCTAGTCAAGTGGGTTTTAATTACTATTTCATGCATTGGCTTTAGTATTTTCGGAGACAAATTTTTGCTATTTTTTTTGTTTCGTTTTTGACAAATCAACAAAGTAAAAATTGTGCATAAATTGCTGGTCAGAATAAATTTTTCAACAACAATATCAAGCAAGTTGAGTTGAAACAACATTAGCCATTTTACATATGACACTTAACCGAAGCGTTTATTATTTCCCATTCAACAGCGTTGTAGGCAGCACGAGTTCTACAATTAAATGCAGAGAAAATGACCTGGCACACGAACACCGAGACTGAATAGTTTTTTTTTGAGTGAGAAATTTTTCGCCTACCAATGTTTTGTCCTTTAGCATTTCGAAAATGAATATGAATACAAAATAAAACGATAAAGAAGGAATGGGTGGAATGTAGCTTTGTGTTTAGTGAGTTTTAGAAATTTATTTGAGGTTAAATTTTTTAATGCTTAGATGTGTTGCTAGTGGATACAAGAGAAATTGTTTTAACACAAACTTTTTTTGCGACGAATTTTCAGTGTTAAACACTGCCACAGACGGAAAAAATGCCCAAGAAACAATTTAGATACGTTTCAGATTCGCAGTGTTGTTTGCGTCACACCAACTACTTGCACCCACCTTTAGCGAAGTATACCAAATACTCTTCAAAACGCGAATTGTTGACAATATCTTTTTCTTAGAGATACCTAAAGCCCTTATCGATCAGATAAAAGAAATTGATAAAAAAAAATCTATGTAGAAAGGAACACAGTGATAATGGAAGACATTCTTTTCAACAGTCTCACGAATGTCGTTGTAATGCGACGGATTCTCTTCAAACAGGCCTTGCTGCATTTCTAGCATGAGTTTAGTGCAGCGAATACCTTAGTTCGGCTATCGACGTAGAAGCATCTTTTTTGAATGGAAATGTTAACAAACAAAAAATATTATGAAACCTCTTATTGCCCATTAGGCATCCCCCACGGGGGCATATAGCATCTTAGTAAACCCTGCCACATTGATGGATTGCCGCTGGGGGAAATGAAGGGCACCAGTTCCTGGGGCTGGTCAAGATCCTGAAACTGGAATAAGGTAGGACTTCTATGTTCGACCAGTAGCGAGATAAACTGGTACCACGGGAACCAGTAGCCCCTGGAACTTCGGTTCCAGACTGGTTGTTGGAGAGGCTCCTTCGGGGGTCCACGTGGTGGCTGTGGTTTATACCCAAAGCGGTAGTCTGGCCGCTTAATGTCACACTCGTGGTTAGACCACCGTGAGGTTGAACCATCGCTGGCAGGTACTCACGTGAAACTAAACATATCTGTCCATTAGTCTATATTTTGTTTACTGGGTTACATAGCCATATGGCGTTTGTATCTGTGTATGCCTTATCAGTACTTGTGCAAGTACTAGCAGTGAGACGTGTGCAAAAGCAGTACATTCTCATATATATAATCAAATGATATGGATTTGAAACTTTCCCAAATACTACTATAAAATAGAAAAATACCATTTACCAGGAAACTAGCTTAATGTTGAACATGTGTGTACACATCGATCGAAAAGCACAAAGAAAACAATTGCACTGAGAAAATGTCATTTACGATAAAATGTTGAAAAATCCCTTTTTTTGGCAAACTTTTACTTGAACATTGAAAAAGTTTAAACACAAAAAACAAAATTGAAACCCAAACAGAAATTTGTCAAAAACTTATTTAATCATTTTGCTTTTATGAATCAGGTACACATTAAAAATGTGAATTGGTGTGAGTGCGTTCACACACCTACGAGAACATATGTAGATCGAATGTCAGCTGAAAGCATCAAATTGTGGGAACATTTTTGCAAAACAAAAATATTTATTTAAAAACAAAGTTGCTTTCATTATTTAATATGGATATTTTAGAACTGCACAGTGGTCCTATAGATTAAATAAATTAACTTGAAGACTAAATACACTGTACAGTAAAAAAAAATAACATTGTTCTGACAACGGATTTTGGCAGAGGGGACAAAAAAAAATACTTGTATCGGCGTGTTTAAAATTTACGTCAGGCCTTTGTTTTAGGGGGAGTAAAAGATCCCTTCCTTTGGCATATTGTTATAGTGAATCTGCGTGGGAAATCTAGAAATTCTTACAATTAAGGCATCAGGTATGTTTAATACTTTTATATAAAATACTACGAGGAACATCTTTGTTAAACATTTTAACCCTCTAACTCTTCGCTGTATGGGTCTTTTGTGCCTTTCTTGAAGAAAGACGAAAAATTCCCATTCGACAGCAACATATCGGAGTAAAATGTCCTCCAAAAATATGTGCTACGCAATTCTACTATAAGTCTTCAAAGATACCAAAGCTCAAATTCAGCTTGAACGCCAGTAATAAGACACAACTTAAAATATGTTTAGGGGTTAATTGCGGACTTATGCGCAATGCTCTTTATTTACGGTTTTAAGTAATTTACAATATTTGAGAATGTTGTCAATCGGCAGCTACGTAGATAAAGGCGGGTGCCTTCGGCGGATATTGAAGTTCTTTGAACTGACTTTTTAATATATAAAACAGGCATTCAGGAACTCACGGAGCATCGGCAGGCTTCTTGTAATTAACAATAATAAGTTTGTAAATCTAGTCTTGTTCCTAAAATTATTCTAACTTAAGTAACAGTCACCCAAAACCGGTGTGCCAAAACCGGTGTGCCAAAACTGTCAGCCGAAGCCGCTGTGTCATAACACAAACAGTCAGCCGAAACCGCTCCCAGCCAAAGTCACTGAGCGAAAACAGCCATCCGAAGGCGCTGTACCAAAACAGTCAGCCACAGCCGTTGTGAACAATGTATTGACAATACTTCGACATAGGCCAAATTATTGTCCTCAAATGGTTTTCTTTCTGAAATTAGTCGGCATCACGAACTACACGGTGTCTTACGAATAAAATTCCTTTCACAGTCCGCCTCCGACTGCAAGAAAATTCAAAATGCTTACAACGGTTAATCTATAAACTAAACGAGAATTACTAATTAGTTTGAATCGCTTAAGTTTTGTCAGTTTTTTCTTATCACCTACAGATTTAATTTAATTTAATATTTCTAATTATTATATCAGGATAGTTCTCCATAATTCGAGAACAGTATGCCCGATTGGAAGTAACAATAAAAAATTACCTTCAAACTACATAAAAATGTTTTTTCACCTAATTCTAGTTATTTACAAATTAGTTTAGTAAGACAATGGTTTTTGATACAAAATAAAGAAAATTTTCTAAAAACTCAGAAAAAATTTAAAACTGGGAAACAGACACCTTTTAACAATTGTTTAATTTGACTGGCTGTTTATGTAATTAATATGATCTAAGAATTATGAATTTACAAATTACGAGAGTAATATAAGAGACATGAACGTATTTATGAAGATATTTCTACTTGAGCAAAATATAATGTAATAAATAAATAAATAATAATTTAATTAGCCGAGGGCTGGCTTGGCTGCTCTGGATAGTTGCGTAGTCAATCTATGATGAACGTTTCAATAACACGACTGTCAAAGACTTTAAATTCTGGGTTAAATTCTGAGGCTGAGACGGTAGCGCATATTGTGTGTGAATGTCCAGCACTGGCTAGCATAGATGTGAATGCCATGGGGGAACTAAGCCTTAGACAAATGCTAGTAATTACAAAAGACTCCGTGATGAGGAAGAGTGTCGACAGTTACCAGTCGACAGTCTGAAATCACTTTAATCAAGAGTAAAGGCTAGGGCTAGCACGAGACTCAATTGAAAGTAAGGTGGTTGTGATTACGGATCGGTTCCCTGAAATCAATTTGAGGAGCGAAATGGTGGTCGAAAAGGGACCCAGAAAGTAAGTGGTCTGCTTCGATATCCCCCCCATACATTAATAATAAATAATACATTAAAGAAAAGATCACAAAAAAAAAAAAAACAAATAAATGTGTTGATATTGGGTAGCACCGAGGACAATAGCATAATAATTTACATGTTTGCTATGCTGTAACCCATCCGTTTGAGCGGTGGAATAAAAAAAATCTGTAGTAAATTCGCATGTTACTTTCCATGCAAAGCAATTTAGAGACAACTTTCAAAGAACTAGACAAAAATCACAAACTTTTTAACCTAATTAACTAAGAATTCACTTAACTTTGGTGATTTAAAGCAAGAATGAAGAAGAAGGAGTTAATCCTCACGTTAAGGTCTGTATTACTAAAACAATGAATTAAACAATACCCGTTCAACTTTGCTGCCTCTATATTCTTACAGAAGACTGAAAAAACAGATGGTGATCTCATCCCCATGATGTATTGTGTTCCAACAAATATGGTGCAATCAATCAGTCCCCGAGGCTGGGGCCTGAAACTGAAAGAATAAGATTTTCGACGTTCGACTAGTAGCTAAACGACTGGTACAACGGAAGCCATGGGACGTTATGTTCCGGCCTGGTTTTTGGCACGCCCCCTTCTCGGAAATATTGCGGCACATGATCGATATAACGTAGCACTGCAATATATGGCGTCAATGGAAAATATTTATAGATACCTCAAAATTCTAGGCTCTAAAACTGCCACCTTCATATGGAACTGGGTAAATGCAATGTGGCAGACTTGTAGGACCGCCTTTAATGAAAAGATTTGTTATATTGGTGTCTACGTTTGAATCAAGTTTTTATTAGTCGAAAACCTACATTGTGATAGCTCAAATTACGAAAGACCAGTGGCAGCAGTATGTGATTACCAGTGCTGGCATATTATTTAAAACGCCATACAGGTTTCGCCAGCTGAGTGACCATAAATAGAAATATTGACAAACTGACAAAGCTTTTCTGTTGAAATAAAAGATCATACTTGAAGGGTTGATAGACATTTATTTAATTTAAATTTTGTTTTAACAGGACAAGTATTTTCCTTCAGTAATCGTCATAATCGGAGGTGTAACTCTGAAATTGTTGAAATGTTTGGCGCTTGGGCTGATTTTGGTAATAACGGTAATCGTCGTCATCATATTCCTCCTCTTCCTCCTCCCAGCGTCGGCGATAATTTTGCTTTGAAGGCTGGCTACTGTTAATGGGACGTTTTTGCTTATTTTTGTTTGGACGTTTTTCGTTATTTTTCATTGGTTCTTTTGGTTCGTTTTTATTAGGACGTTTCTGGCCATTTTTAGAGGGCTGTTTTTGACCATTTTTATTTGGACGTTTTTGGCCATTTTTAGCGGGACGATTTTGACCATTTTGAACGGGACGTTTTTGACCATTTTTAGCGGGACGTTTTTGGCCATTTTTAGCGGGACGTTTTTGACCATTCTTATTGGGACGTTTAGCTTTTTCTCCCGCTTGCAGTTGGGCGTTCTGTGTTTCCATATCTTCTTCTTCACCTTCGAAGTTTTGTTTGTCATTATTGTTACTTGGAGCAGGGAGCTGCTCTAAAGCCGGACTCTCTTCCACTTTACTTACTTTCACACTAGTCACTTCTTTGCACGGCACATCGCTGTAAATGACAACAGCACCGTAATTGCAAATATATGCTGCATCGTAATCAGTTTGACGTGATTGAATTTGGCCAATACCACGTTCATCTTCAACTTCATAAATACTACCATTCTTGGTTATAAAACCGGTAACAGCCAAAGGCTTGGATTCTTCAGCCTGCAAATGATGATCTACGGTGGCGGGCATTTCAATGGGCAAAGGTTCAATAATTGTTTCTTTTGCCATGGCGGTGTTGACTTTACCTGGTTTCGTTGCTGAAACTTGAACTTTAGGTGCTACTGTAGGTTTGACAGCAAGCTTTACAGCCATTGTGTTTGTGTCCTGTTGCTGTGCTTTCACAGGGGTGCCTAAAAATTATTCTTCAATACATTTTATGTCAAATGTAATTTCATGCTGGACTTACCATTTCCTATTGCTATAGCAGCCGCTAAAAATGCCACTTTAAGCAGCAAAGAAAGGAATTTCATTTTTTGGTTTCGTTTTAGCCCTCAATACACCACGATTTTTGTGGCTCTTCTGCTACAATTTCTGCCAAGAACTAAACTCGCCTGTAAGCTAGTGATGGTCTTATATAATCTCTGTTTAAATGCTGCAGGCATTTAAATACATGAATACATAAGATATAAACCTCAGGAATAGCCCACGGTTTCAGTCAGAATTTATGAATAAATTGATATTTTTTTCTTTTGGGTCCAACAACAAGAAACACAAACTAGTAAACATTTTATGAAAGAAGTGGCAAAACTTCAGAAAACGTTACCAAAACCATTATCAGTAGTTTTGCATATCAAATCTTTTTATTTTCTTTTATTTAATTTATGATCTCCGCTTGAGTTGGTTTTTGTTTAATATATTTTTTTAAATTAAATTAACATGAAAAAGGTTTCATCGCAAAAACAAAAGACAAACAATTTGAATCGTGAAAGCGTTAGATATTTTAGGTGAATGTTCTTCGATTTCATCTGCTTTCTAATACACAAAAAAATCTGAAACAGGTTCAGGCGACAGAGACTTAAAACTGCGCCGTAGAGTTTTTATATTGAAGCTTTCAAACTGTGAATAAGCTCTTGTGTCATTCGCTTTGCGATTAATCTTTGTTCGCAAAAATTTACAAATTTCAGACTTGCGGTAAATATTTTAAACAGATTTTTATTTAACTGTTACGAACATTGACCGAAAAAGTTTCAAATACAGTTAAGATAAAATATGATCGCGAAATTGGTGTTCTGGTGATTTTTTTGCATTTTAGTGACTGTTTTGAATGTGAGTACAGTTTTTAATGAAAATTAGATATTTTTACGCATCGCCTCAGTTCTCCTTTGACAAGTAGAGTGCTGTTTTTCAGGCTTCATTTATATAACCAGGGTCGTACGGTGTAATCTATTTCGTTACAGGCCTGTTTGGATCATAGCTGTTAAATTGCGGTTATGATTAGTGATTATATTTTTAAAAGAATAATCATGATTTGAATTTATGATTACTAAATGATTACGATTACAAATAATCTAAAAATAATCGCGTTTACTGGCGATTACTATCAAATAGTCAAATTACTACTTTTAAAGATGACTTGTGGTTCTGATAATTTTATAAATTTTTAAAAGTAGTCGAGTTATTTTGTTGACTACTTTTAATTACTTGCGATTACTATCTAGATCGCAAGTAATCCTGATTATTTTTAGTTTTTTTGCATCGTAATCACATATTTATCTATCATGCTAAGTTAGAAATAATAATTTTTTAATGGATCGCTTTTCGACCCTCTTTTTTCCTCGAATTGATTTCAAGCAACCGATTCGTAATTTATGATTACCTTAATCTCCTGCCACCACTAGCTTTTATTCTCGACTGTAGTAATTTCGGGCTGGTTACTGTCGACCATCCTGCATTTGTGTAAGGCTTAGGTCCACCATGGCATTCAGATTTAACAAGTGTCTGCCCGTGGTCCTAAGCTTTATAATAGGCAGTGCTGAATATTCACACATAATGTGCGCTATATTTGGAGACTGACTACCTCCTCGGAAACCTTCCGTGGACCTGAGTTCTTACAGAAATTTACCGCTCCAGTTCTTTGCGAGGCTTCATGTCCCACCGCTATCGGAATCTCACGGTCCAACGCCTTAAAAGTACCTTTAAATAGTACCGTATTTCCTTCCTCGCGCGTCTTGCGAGGCTTCGTGATTCATCCATGTAGTGGAGAAAACGATGTCCACCTACACAGAGCTTCATATGTTTACCATATGAAATTTATAGTTTTGTTACTGCAAGAAATTGTTCTATCATCTTAGCGTCAGAGCCATGGACACATGCACTTAAGCTAAAGATGAGGCTTGTTGTACACTATCCATATACTTATATGGGTTGCGTCAGCGAGAATAACGGCTCTTGGAAGGATTATGGTAGTTCAGTACTACGGGCAAAAATGTATTTACACCTATTGAAGGTGGTAATGCTTTCTTTGGTTTCAACGTAAACTTTAATTAAATTTTTAATTGACTTAATTAATTTTTGATTATATTATATTTCATACATTTCTTTTGTTAAAATAAATAATTGAAACAATTTTGTGGAAAAAGTAGATACATTTTGTTCTTGTACACATGTGACCTGATCCTGCCATAATGTGGACACGATACTCTGGCGTTAGTGGTTACTGAGGTGGTTCGGTCTAATACAAAAAATGTTCTGCCAATCACCCCCTAGGATTAAAGACTAATGGAACACGATTCCATTAAGTTTTTCCAACATTTTCTTGCTACACCCCTGGCCACTGCCATTTGTAGTCCGATCGCAACATATCGCATATCGATGTTAGTGGTTGGAAAACGAGTTTAATTTCGATCTTTGTGGTTATTAAACCTGTTGTCAAATTTAATATTCAACTTCTGGCGATGCTTCTCACATCATAAAAAATGTTTACAAACCAAACTCAAAGCCCTCGTAAATCCATGTGGTCCAGGCTTTAAAATTATTAATGTTTTGTCACTTCCCTCCCAAATGCAACATTTTTTTTTAAATCAAAATTCTTGTTATCACTTCTCACATCTTTAAACGACAAGAAGTTTCTCTTAACACTTTATCAATACAGCCGGTAATATTTTAACCTTTGATCAGAGGTTGTATCTAGAAATAGACGTTCGATCGAATACTCACCGAGGACAAAATTGAA
This sequence comes from Phania funesta, assembly GCA_963932375.1. Lineage (NCBI taxonomy): Eukaryota > Metazoa > Arthropoda > Insecta > Diptera > Tachinidae > Phania > Phania funesta. The sequence goes on along the minus strand of OZ010655.1, from coordinate 82,239,056 downwards.
GCAGTTTTTTAAACAATTTTATTAATGTTGTATTATTTTATGTTAAAGTGCAAATTTGTGCCAAAAAAAGAAGAATTGTCATTGAAAATCTTTGGAGTTCTTAATAATATTAAATATTGAAGTGGAATTAAGACAATATTTTAAATTGTACTAATAGTTTTTGCATTTAAATCATTAAGTTATAATGACGGTTTTAATTTCCATTTTGATATTAAGTTCTTTTCCATGCAAATACTTCTCAACTCAATAAACTCAATCATTGCCATAGGCAACAACGATATAACAAAATACAATAACTTCCTTTAAGTCATAAATCAATAAATCACTTTGATAAACTTCCTAACTGATTAAGGCCATACCTACTTACCAACTGGCAGAGCAAATTGATGTAACACGTTATATTTCACGGGGGAATGTTTCCCGCCAGAATCATTTTCACTTTTAGCACTTTCCTGGCCATTTACAATTGTGACGATAAAGATACGGCTGTATAAATTATTTTCTTACTTTACGTGGCATTAAAAGAAATCAATTTAGAGGATCTATGGCGTTTCCTTTTGTTTTATTTAAGGAAATTTTTAATTTTATTTTTGTTCTACTTCTTACCTTTGGTTTGGCCGGTCTTTAGCCTTTATAGTCGGCGTGGTGGTGTGAACCTAAATGTGCACGTATTCATTAAATTAAAAAGGGACAAGTGAAATTGTAATTTAAGCACGCACTCACCTACACACTAATATATACTCATTTACACACCCACACACACTCATACTCATACAAAAGAAGCGCAGTGAAAGGACACTATTGAAGCAGTTGCAGTGTAAAATACATTGCAAGTAACGTTATGTCATTAAATAATATTCCTTCTTGCTTTGCGGAATAATACAAGTGAACGAAAAAATGAACACAAACGTAGGCAGTGAAGGACGAACAAATAAATGGTGGAAATATAAAAGTATTTATAGAGTCCTAGAGATACTAAGGCAAAGAAAGAAACTAAACATTACTGACGATATCTTTTGTCACGAAACAATGAATAAGACGTTCAAATAGTCTTACGCAGCAGTAATCATTTCTTTTGGTGCAATTTTATTCTTTACTTGTGTGTGTGTGTGTGTGTTCGTTTTAATTATCTCTCAGCGTAAGAGAAAGTTAAGTAGACTTTAAAAACATTTAAACATGCATTTGAATGTGGGAATAGTTAACAGATTTATTAAGGATTGTATTCTTCGGGTATAAGATATTTTATAAAACCTAAGACTTTAGACGTGAGATAAGTGCAAGTAATTTGGAGTTTTAATTGTGGGTAAATGGCAGAGGTTTCTATAAGGAATTTTGGTTTTTTCGAACAATTCCACTCACGGAGCTGTAAACAGAGGGAAAATTTGATACAATATATAATGCAGGCAGGCGCCGATCCAGCTGGAGGTTATTTCTCGTGGGAGAACTTTGAAAGAAATAAGAAACTCGCGAAAATTTTTACTTGAGGAAAAGATTAGATTTCCTAGCTTCAGATTTGGGTTGGGGGAATATCCTAGTTCCCTTCCCCTTGAATCCGCAGTTGAATGTCGTGTGTGTCGCTTTAGTTCTGCACTGCGTTAATTAGCTTGTTTTGCTTTCATAAATGGTGAAACTTTATTAATTTTTAGGTGTACTATTATCAATACCAGCCAGCGATGGATTTGGGGTTATGCTAAGCGTGCATTTGCGCAGGCTCACGTATTTATTGGGTTTATGTCCCTCGCACTAAAATATCTTAAGTTTTGTTCATAGCCGACTCTTAACCACAGTCTCTGCTCCTATCAGATAATACAAGACCTAAATAAATAGTCTTTCTTTGCACCTTGAAAGGTTCTACTTTTATATTACTATCTGAGAAATCCGTCAAACGTTTATTGAACCCCTCTTAGAGGCAATTCGGTTAACGGCGTCTCTGAATGCAATCAAACCCACAGGTGAAAATTTTAGTTCAAAGCTGCCAGAATAAAACGTTTTTAGTCTACTCTTAACAGCTTTTATTACAATGCGCCCCCACAGCAAGGAAAACATACATTCAAGCTGATGCGCTCAAAAGGGGCAACAACTAGGCTGGGAGTAGTTATCGCGATGGTTTGTAACACCGCTGCTGCTATTACAAAAAAATCTGTGATATTGTCTTTTAAAGTTCGTACGGAATATAATCTAGAATTTTTTTATATCGAAAGAATATTGCCATTACACATCGTTACGTTTTTAAGTTCCGATCTTTAAACCTCTGGATATCCAGCCTTGCACCCATATTGACTCATCATTGTACCAGTAAGAGGAGCTCCTTATTAAAGTGAAGCTTTGTAAACAGAGCATCAAGCTATTATTAAAAGACACCGGCGTCGGGTATTAAAAAAAAGTTCGCGTAGGCGGCTAAACATTGACTAAACGGCCAGCTTTCGGTCGACTGAAGTCTTTATTAGTTTTGACCTTCTGTTGCCGTTCTGTGCCGGTCTATTATACCTTTTGTTTTCTTTTTTTATATAAAATAAAACTTAAGGACCACATAAGAATGCAACATAATTTTAATATTTTCATATAGAAAAAGAAACAGTTGTTTCTTGTTGTCACTTAAAAGCGTTGCCCAGTTTTATTTTCAGTAGATTTGTCCTCAACAGAACTAAACGGAACATAACAACTAACGCTTTAATAAATACACTTTCTATTTGCCAAAAACATGTCAGCTGATTAGACCTTTAACTGTGATAAGGCGCACACATAAGCGGCTTATTAACGCATCGGCGTCAGATTTTGTCCGATCGGCTTCGCATTCTGTTGGTAACAAATGCAATGGGTGGTCTAGTAGATCTTTCCTTACATGTTCGAAAAATATGAATTTAATATAAAAAATATATAAAAACAGAAAATATGTTAAATTTAAATAACACTTGGAGAGTGTTAGGGGTTACTATCTTTTAATATCAGCTTAGAGCACTTCCCGTTAATAACTGTAGTGTGCTAGTGAAATCGTTGTTGACCATATTTCGAATTTGCTTACTGACTTTTTTTCGATTTACTTTGCTTTCTTGGCCCCAGAAAAGATGCACTCATTCATTTATTTTCTTTTAAACAAATATAAACTCAAACGATTAAAGTTATGTCAACGCTGTTCACCCCTTAAGTGACATGGTGAATGACGAGAATGAATGAATGAATGAATGAGAGAGCCAAGGAAAAAAGCAAACCAGTTACAAGTGAAACTGAATGGTTGGCTTTGTTTGTATTTCGATGTCTTCTACAGAAAGTCTGTGTGATTGTAGAAATATCAGTTGCTGCTGACGGTAGCGAACTCCATTGTAGTTGTTCTGGGAAAAAGGAGGTGAACTGAATGAAAACGCACGTTTTGGTCCAAATATTGTAATTTTCACTAGTTTGATTTTGTTTACAAGAGATTAGCAGAACGCGTACACAAAGGCTGGATTGAAAATTTCGAAAACGCTAGGAATTTTGCAGATAATTGAATTGTGATGCAAATTGTGATAAATAAGAAAATAAACATAAATAACAACGAAACTAGGAACAATAGAAAGTTAGTTCGCAGATTTTCCGCCATGAATTTGCTTCCGAAGTTTTAGATTAAGAAATAAATTGCCCATAGTGATTTGCTGGGAACTGTCACCAACGGTGTAAATTAGATGATGGTCGAAGGAGGAGTAGTATGAAATGAAATATTTATTCCAAATCCCTAGTGCAAGAGTTTTACCAATTCTTGTTGCGCACGTAGTAGAACCGTATACCGTATTATTTCCAAATAAAAGATATCCCGAATTTATCTTGTATTAATTGTAGGTTTAGTCGCACGTTAGACCAATATATGGTCTCCAGAAATCTTCTTATATTGTTCTTATTTTTAACCGTATCTTCAAGGGCTTAAGAACCAAACGCCAACTGAAAAGTAAAACTGCGTTACAGTGTACTACATCCGCCTTCTATCAAGACGATCCTTTGCTTTCACCTCAACTTTTAACTTCATCCAAATTTGAAGTGCTGGACCAATGTTTAATGCATTAGCCACATTTCGATTTCAACGTTCTTGGGACGTAACCCTGTTTTGGTCAAACGTGGCATCGATCTTTGATAATAGAGAATTCTGATGTTGAATTAATTTTGATTTTTAAGATGCCTTTTCTGCCTGTTAGCGTTCTTGCAGTCGGCTCTCATTTAATAATTTTATGTAGATTTAAGATATAAGACAAGGCATGGGATAGCTGACATTTCTGCTTTCGTAACTAGTAACAAATTAATTAAAATTAAATCAAAATTGATTGTTCTTTTCCTTTGTTTGTTTTACTCTAAACAAATCAAAATCACAAAGATAAATTAAAATCCTATAAAAAGAAAAACTAAACCAAAGAAAAAAAGCACTCAGCAAAGCAAAACAAACACCACAACCCATCGAACAACCCACCAACCTACCAGCCGACTGACTGATTTACTGACTTTTAGCAACAGCAGAATAGTAAAAAAAACATTCATTCTAAAATGAGAGACAATCAGGCAACTGGAATCAGGCATCAGACACCAACAAATACAACTACAACAAGCTGTAGCCTAGCATCTTTAAAGTGCTGACAAGTGCATTTCATAAAGATAATAATTCAAAAGATTTACAATTTAGTTGTATAAAGACAACAAATGACAAAGTAGGACAACACATCAAGAGTGAATGGGAAACAGAACTAGCAGATGAAGCCACAAACAAAAGGAAACATGACAGAGATAAAAACATCTAGTGAAACCAACAACATTCCTGTAGTCAACATTTTATTCATCACCCACAGCAAAAACACGATGTACATTGTCTTGTGTGTGTGTGTTCTACCTCTGCTATGATTTTTGCATATGTATGTAAATTTTATAGCAAAAATTATGGTTCTACATAATTGGCGATCTTATTTTACCTTTAAGCTCATCAAATTTAAAGCTTTTGACAACAAACAAGGAACGTAAAAATGTATCATCATTAGAATTTGGTTCTTAGGAAATTAGAAAAGAATTTATTTTATTTCTCTTTTGTGAGAAATGTTTTTGAATTTGTAAAAAGTCTAAAGACCGTTGGAAGGGCTCTTTTGAGGAGCAACTTTTATTATTTTGAAATTGAAGGCAGTGAAGTAAAGACTGGTTAGGTTAAATTAATTGATTAGAGCAGAGACCCTTAGAGAATCTATTTTGAAGTTTATGCGATCGCTTTAATGTTGCTGCATATGTTTTAACTTCTTCTTCGGCAAATTATTTCTAATGTTCGTTTCTATGTTTCAAATATTTTATCAACACTTTTTATTCATTCACAGTTCAGGCTTTAGACATTTATTTGTAAAAATCCATGTGACTATGCGTGTTTGCTAAGTTATACACTAAATAAGATGGTCATATCAAAGCTTTCTCGGATGACTGAATGGCCTACTGCTAGAGAAATTCGTTAGAGCCACGCAGGTGAAACTATCAGACAAAGCCATAAATCCTTTATGTGATATATTGTAAAAACCAATTAGTTGTAGCTGCCGCTTTTGTGCTATTTTTTTAGCAGTTGCTTAACTTGCACAGACTACTACTAGTTTACAAGCTACAGTTCTCAGGCACCAATATGATGAACATACAGAGTCTCTGGAAAGGAACGAAAGTCAGGTAGATTCATTTAATTACCATAATTATCAATGGCTGATCTTTTGAGAAATATGTAAATCAGTTACACCAGATTATGCGAACCTGCGTAAATTAAGGGATCTCCTTTTTAACCGGCGATAGATTGAAGAAGGGAGCGAATATATTCGACTTTAACGTAAAGAGTATAACATTTTATTTTTTTTTAATCGAAATTTCCAAAATTGGCACATTTGGTCCTTGTGCGATTCACTATTTTTTTTTAACGATGAAAGTAACTGTTAAAAAATTTTACCACCCAAATTAACGATGTGTCTATAAAAGTTACTTTTTTTAAACAATATTCGTTTAGTCAGCTGTTGTTGTTAGCTAAACGATTGTGAGACAAAAATAAACGACAAATATTTTTGTGGTGTTTATTAATTCGACAAACTAAAATTCATGGCATCTTTTAGGGGCAGTTTTAATTGGTTTATAAATCATTTATAATGAATAAGGCAGTAAGCTGTTTATGTATGTATGTATGTATGTAAGGTATATACTACATGTGGAAAAAGCCTCATATGTTTTTTATTTACTTTTTTCCAAATTGCTCAACGAAAAAAAATTGTATCCACAAAATCTTTGTTTTTTTTCATTTTTCTTTGTGCTTGATTAAAATTTGAATAAATGTAAAATTAACGATGTCTACTGCCATTTAAAAGCAGTTAGTGAATCACACCATCATTACGGGAAACAACAAAAATTTTCGACAAATTTTGCGACTGCCGAATCGTTAAATGTTAGTGAATCTCTCCACTGATGTTAGAGCAGAGTTCTTAGGGTGACTTATTTTAGCTTTGTTGCTAATAGGATTCAATCTATAACTTTTAGCAAAAGTTGCTTCATAATAACAATTGATAGGGATTTAATTCAAAAACCTGAGAATATAACACTGTATTAAAGTAATATCTGCAACTAAGATTTGATTGATGTCCATCTATTCTAGTTCTGAGTTGACTTTTGTTGTTCCTACATAAACCTTTTTGCAGTTCTCCTAAACATTTACCTTACAATTCACTTATCCAGTTTATAAATTCTATTTTTGGTTTTACTAAACTTTGAAACATTTTTTAATTTTTGTGACAAATAGTTTTTGTTGTTTTGATTGTTATAAAAAACATTTTAATTCCTCATGATGCTATACAATGGAAATATAAAAAAAAGAGATTTTTTTATAAAAGTCTTTCAAGCTTTTAAAATTTAATAAATTGAACCAATAAAATATCAAGGATTATCTATAATTTTAATTAAAGTAGAATTGTTTCTTACATTATTTGGGATGTTGAATTTAAATCTGCATTCGCTTTCTTAAAATTTTTCAAAAGAATTAGTTACAGGACACAGAAGAGCGGTATGTCAGATTCAGTTAAATAAAAAATACAATATTCAGCAACAGTTTTAACTTCAGGCCAAATACAGGAAAGCACACTGTGTGTATATTTGCTTCCTTAAATCATCATAAAATAAAGAAACTTGATACATGAGGACTCTACGTACTTCATGTGTACAACACCATACCATTTTTAGGAGAATAGCTCGGCAAAATGTTGTAAAACTTTCTAATATTAGAAAAGATTGTGGGAAAAATGTAACCAAGCTAGCAAGTTGCCTAGAAATGGGATGGTATTGTGCATATAAGGAACTTGGTCCTTATTTTGAACTCAGTACTTTTTACGGCCGACATTTTTGGATAAGAACTTGGCGTTATTTTCACATTTATGTTTTTCGGCGGATGTTGTTTTTTATCCGCTCATCAATTTCATAATTATCGTGGAACTATTTCTTATAAACATTTTTGTTTTTTAGGCATTTAGCTTTGTAAATTTCAAACCAAAAGAGCCATACTTTTTTACTGTCGATATACAACTTTTAATTTTATTCACAATTAAATGAAGATATCTTGTAAAAGGCTGTTTAACAACACTGTACTATTTTATACATGTGGAAACTTTATCGATAACGAGATACCTTAACATAATTAACCTTAATAAAATTAAAAGTTACGCATCGATTTTAACAAAATATGGCTCGTTTTGTTCGAAACTTATGAAGTTGTATGCCTACAGAAAACTTTAAATTTTTAAATTTCACTATTTACTATGAATTTTTAGGTCTCAAGCATTTTTAAATGTTCATAAGATATTTTTTTCGTCACAACTTAAAGTAAGTTAAAAGTAATTTTAGTGCGGATTTTTGTATTTTTTATTCGGGCAAATAGAGCAAAATGTTCTCATATTAATATGTGCAGTGACACTTTCTTTATTACAAAGATAACGATATGTCTCTGAAGAAACTAGAACCAATTTCTGAATTCAGCAGCCCGAATAACGCAAGAAACGACTCTCAGGGCTGGAGATAAAGACCTTGTTTACTTATGAAATTGTTTAAATAAAATAAAATATAAAATGATGTGTGTATGGGGCGGGGCGTATGATTAATGCGAACTCGTAGATATTTATTATTAATACTGATTGTGTAGATCAGAAGCTGTTTACAAAAAGTTTTGCAAAATCTTGCAGACTGGGCCTGTAGTAAGGAAGTCAAAAATCATCTTTCCGAAGAAAAAACCTTTGAATTTAAATTTGTATTCAACTTTCCACACTGAGTAGCTTAAGTGCAATGGCTAAATGCTTTTTGAAACACTTACAGATACGAATGCAAAGTAAGGGCTTATATAATTATACTAAAGCTAATTAAGCTTTGTGTTTTAGCTTCTGATTAAATGACTTCTACCAAAAACTAAATTACTTAAAACCTTAACTTGTGTTAATTAAAA